>JAJOOS010020790.1:0-45449 GCA_029582725.1 Solanum chiquidenum | reverse complement strand
CCCCCCCCCCCCCCCCCCAAAAAAAAAAAAAAAAAAAAAAACCACCCACTCACTCCATAAAAAATGATATTATTTTATTTTTAAAAAAAATAAAAATTCTACCCCACCCTATCTAGACCGTCCACTCAAAATTTATTTATTTATTTATATTTTTTCATTTTGTTTTCGAAATGTACATATATTTTTAGGAAAATATTTTTTTTTAAAAATATTTATTTTTAAAAAAATCTTGCGGCAAGTAAAATATATTTTCCTAAAAATATATGCATATATCTAACATAAAACGAGAAAAAAAATTAGAAGCAGAGAATTAGGTGGGGTGGGATTATTTTTTCAAAAAAATATAACAATATTTAATTAAGGTTTAGAAAGTATTATTTAATCAAGAGTTTAGATAGATTGATAAGTGATTGGGGGCTAATTAATTTTCGTAGCTTAGGGACCCTAGTAATTCAGAAAGTCTAATTTCGGGTCCAAATCCCTCTTTTTTTTTCCAAAGAAATTAAATTAGAAATTTCTTATTTTGGTGAAAAAATAGCTAAAATTTAAATACATAAAACGCCAACTACCCGTTTATAATAGATAATTTTTCAGATATTTCAATTACTTTTTTGTTTATGAAAATCAAAAATTTGGTTTTATGAGTTTTTAAAATTTTGATTCACAAAATTCAATTGTATTCTCGTATGCAAACATAATATCAATTTCGAAATATTTTTTTCTTACTTAACTTCAAATATTATTATTTTTAATACAAATTAATTTATATCAAGACGCCACGTACATACCTTTAATCTTTAGTGAATAATTTTATTAAAAGAATTATGCTCACAAGTCACAATTGAGTGTATGTGATAAGACTATGTAT
This sequence comes from Solanum chiquidenum, assembly GCA_029582725.1. Lineage (NCBI taxonomy): Eukaryota > Viridiplantae > Streptophyta > Magnoliopsida > Solanales > Solanaceae > Solanum > Solanum chiquidenum. Next base: position 44,581 of record JAJOOS010020790.1, on the reverse strand, counting down.
TATAAAGCAGAAGTCATAGAAGCTTTTGTATAGGCGCATCAAATACAACAAGGAATAAAAATAAATAATCGAATTGTACATATGTTGCTTGAGGACCATAGCCATTAGCCAAAATTATAAATTTTCATAATTTTAGCAGCTTCAAAACAAACTTTAGATTCACGAGTGTTAAATTGACATATCCATAACACCCAAAATCGATCCAATTACTATGTGCAAGCCCAGTCTATCAAAATTGTGACCATACGGTTGAACATCTGGCCCAAGTCCAAAAACTTTTCTTTTCTTTTCTTTCAAAATATAGAGGTTTATTGATAATTGATAACTCGCCTATTTATAAGTTCACCTCAATTCATTTCAATCTATTAAAATTAAGAAGATATGAACTCATATTAACTTGTGATAGGTCTTGTCAAAATATTTTCAAAATTATTTTTTATTTGATATATTATAGATAATTATATATATAAAAAATTATTAAATACTAAATAAATGTAAAAAACAAATAAAGAGATTAAAACTTAATAACAATTTGTTTGAGACATACCTAATTAACATTATTTTTGCTTCTAAGGAGCAAATTATTTGTTTTAGCAATTTGTTTGAGTCACGTAACCATTGTTCCCTCTTCTTCCCATAATAGTTTCTATTCAATTCATGAATTCAATATAATAGGCAAAAACACCTTAGTGATCTATATATGCAAACATGTGATATGTCTAATGTCAAAACATGATATATAGTCTATGCCAGAAAGTATCTTTTTTCTATACATAATAAGTAGCCAACAGAAATTATGAGTACTACGTACGTTTATAAGCAATCTAATTAATTATCTTAATACATATACAATTTGTAAAAAAAGAAGTTAAAATAAGTGATTTAAGGTCGATTAAGCTCCTTTTCTTTTGTTTTGTCTAGATCAACAAATTAAGGATAGAGTACAAGAATATAAAGTGATAAAAGAAAAAGGAAAATACAAAGAGAGGAGAAGGTCGAAAGTCTTCTTTCATTAAATCCCTAAAAAATGAAATTAGTATAGTAATATTTTCAAAGAGAATTGCCGATGCATGCTCTTCTTAGAAGAGGGCTCTTTTATAAACCAAAACACTACTCTTACGCCCAAGTATGAAATGACTATACGCTAGCTCTGAAAAAGTTATCTAATAGTACGTGCATGGGCTTAAGTTTGATCAATTAAGGGCAGGGCAGACATTATAAGGCGATTTGTTTCTGAGGTGAGATCCTACAGGCTACTCGACCTTGTCTGCATCGAACTAACACCGGGCTACAATCCCTGGGATTTTTCTGAGCCGAAGCAAAAATGACCAATGCTTCTTTGGTTTAGTTTCAACTGTGTATCATAATTTGATTTGTCCGTTTGTCAAGCGCCTAATTTTGTAGGAACCAAATTAACTAGATGCAAGTGGCTATACTAATATACTGTAAATTTAAAAAAATGACTGCTACGAAATTATGAATGTTAGGCCATAACCTCAACCCAAAAAGTTAGTTCATAAAATAACTCTATTTAACGTGTATTAACCAGTAACTTAAGACTATGATAATTACTAACATATATTAACAGGTTAAATTACTTGCAAAATCATTTTAATTTATTCTATCTGTATATATAATTTAAATCCCTGGTAAATTATTTTTTTTGAAAGTGGATTTGATCATGCATGCTTTCAAATCATTTCTAGTTTGACGTTTAACTATAAATAATGATCTGGGCCTAACAAATTACATCGACGCATGAACCTAAGAGTAAATAATTATCTAGGCAAATGGCAATTAGTGGATGCTGCGTCGACTTGGTGTTAGTTGATTCCAATTAAATATGGTTTAATTTCTCGGGAAAGAATAATCAAATATAACTTTAAATTACATACTTAATTCCAAATTTATTTATTTAACTACTGATACTAAATGACCTCGTGGGATCCGGTGCAAATCTAGCATGTAACATATGAGTTCACGTAGATTCATCAAATTTTACCTAGAAAAAGTCTGAATTCATACTTATAATAATTTTATTATTTATTATTAATTAATACTCTTTTCCTTTCTTGGATCTTAGACCATTTGATTTTATTTGAGAACTTTTTCACTATTTTTGCCACAATAATAAAACCCAAAAAGAACAAATTAAAAAATCATTGAAATCGTCCAAAACTGGTAATTATTAAAAGAAAAGGAACTGGTCACTTAAAAGAAGTAATTTAGCAACTAGTAAAGTCAGTGAAAATCATGTGATACCTTCAAATTAAATCGAAATATGCTCAAATTGGCCCGATCGAGTATCGAATACCACCACCTTTATAAAAAAACAAATTAAAGGAAGGATTTGGCATAATCTAAAGACAGATTGCAACACTAGCACTATGTAAAATTTCAAAATAAAGCACAACAAACGGATTATTTCATTACATCATCAAATTGACTAAAAATCCTCACTCAAAATACATGTAATTATAACAAGGGGAAAGAAAAAGAACAAATCTAGCTAGGTATACTGGGACATGACCTTTAATTTATTTTAACGTAAAAGTAAATTCTATATAGTTTTAATTAATTATTTAATTAACCATAAAGTCCAGTAACACCAACTAATTTAGTAAATCCAAAAGTGATTCCCATAGCCAACCATCCACCAATCAACACTCTTAATGAAGACTTAACCAATGGTGTTTTCCCTAAGTATGCACTTAACCCTCCAAACCCTAAAAGTGCTAAGCTAACAACACCAACCACAACTCCTAATCTCACATGATAATCCTTCACAAAAGCAGCACCTAATAAAGGTACAATTGCACCTATTGCAAATGCAAAAGCAGATGCACCCGCAGCTTGTAAAGGACTAGGCAACTTCTTCTTCTTTTCTTCAAATAATTCTATCGCGTTTTCTCTTTTAATTTGTGACATTTCTATGTCATACTGCGAATAAACGGACACAAATTCACCTATAGCCATGCTACATGCTCCTGCTACGAGCCCCGCGATACCGGTGAGGATCATGGACTTTGAATCTTGATGAATTGCTCCTATTCCCATCATTAAAGATGATGTTGAGAGTAATCCATCGTTTGCACCTAATACTGCTGCCCTAAGCCATTGTGCTCTTTTTGAGTAATCTACTACTTCAACCTCTAGGTTTTGTTCTACTTCCATATTGTTTGATTGTTTTTCTATGTCATGATTTTTGGATAATTCTTGGATATTTGTTATGGATGCCATTGAAGAAAGTGGAAAATAAAAGTAGTAGAAATTATAAAATGTAAATAAAGATATGGACAAGTGTGGAGGGCACACGCCTATTTATAGCACAAAATAAAGTTGTGGAGACATGAAAAGAGGCTTTTACCGGTGGAGTGTTTATGTAATGAACGAATCTGATGCATTCACATTATAATTGTTACTCAAATATTAGCATTTCCTTGCTTTTTCAAGAGTCATTTTGACTAATTTTTAAAGCTAAATTAAATTACATTCATTCGATAGTTTAAAATAAAATTTTAGATATTCAAAAACTATATGGAAAGTACTATAAATTGCAACTTTTTTATATCAATATGATGAAAAAATGCATCTTAATATGTTAGTTAAATTCATATAGTTTGACTCTAAAAAATAAAACTATGACAACTAAAAAGGAACAGAGGGAGTATGGCTTTTTTGAATTATTCTACCCTCCTTTATATCTTAAGATCGATATAACATATTTTCAATAAATATTTACTCTATTGAGGTGTTTGTAGTCTTCAAAACCAATTACTACGTACTAGGGATAAAATGGAGGAAAATGTGAGGAACTACTATTGTCTTGAACTTTTAAAATGACAAATAATTTGAGACAATTATTTTTAGAGACGAAGGGAGCTTGTATTATAATACTTTTCGTATAATTTGTGAATATCTAAATTATAATCTTAAAATATTGTGTTGATCTACTTCAATTTAACTTAAAAAAATAGTCAAATAAATGTTTGGTAAGAGAAAAGTGTCACATAAATTTTGACAGAGAGTATTATATATAGTTTTGTGATTTTATTTGGTACTATCTAAGTTTAATGTTTAACGCGCTAGTGTTGGATTGAAATTCGAATAAATCATATGGATCGTCGGTTGTCCATGAGTTGGATTTACAGATTATCAGAATATAAGTATAATGCTATACTAATGTATGCATGTGTGTAAGGAATGTAACTAAGGAACGTAGCAAAGTTTCATTTGAGAATTCTTCTAAATGATCTTTTTACATTCTGTTTTGTACTTTTTTTATTAGTGGAGTCGGGAATTTCACGAAGAGGGAAAAAAAATTGTTACTAGAAATCTCACGTGAGTACTGGCTCATTCAATGGCATCTGAAATCATTGGGCTACAACATGTTATGTCAAGGATATCCAAAATATGTTATTTAATTATTTCGTATATTATTTTACTTGTATATACAATATTTTTTTTTGACGAAAGGTGTCCAATTGGTCACCCTGACATGCATATGCTTCCAGCCCTTGCTACACCGAGTAGTGTGGTATGATGGTTGACATTTCTTTATTCTTATTTAATTTGCTAGAAAGTATTTTAACCTTTGGTGGACCTAGTCGACCTAAATATATAAGAAAGTTTAAACGTATGAGAATTCTTCCTTTATGGTTTTGCGTTCCTTTTTCTATGCTGTACGTATTTTATAGTTTAATCACATGAAAATTTCCATTCTGAATGTACTTATCATATACTATGCCAAATGTTGTGAAAAGGGGTAAAACAATATTCTTTGTTTTTCTGGTGCTATGTGATCAGCAATAACTGAAAAAGAAACTCAAGATTCCTTACATTTTCCATTTCCCACAATTAATCGAAAGAGATTTGAGTGAAATAAATAAAGGAATAGAATGAGGGCTGATTTAGTTATACAAAAAATAAATGTGAATTGCAATAAGGGGGGATTTGATTTTCAAAATGCTATTGTCGTCTTATATTAATTTGCGTATGATGGATAAGTAATTTTTAAACATTTTCATTGTAGGTAGACCCATGTGTTATTTGAAATCAAGTCATTATAACACTTGGTAGTTAGCTAATAAACCATACATAATTTATATAATATTGTTTGATAATTATATATATTATACATTTTTATAAAAGTGTTCTGTTTCCATATATCATTAATTCTTTATAAATTAGGAAAGTATATAATAATTATAAATTTATTCGATTTTGGGTTTGTCAAGTGATAAACATCCACACGTGTTTAGTTTTAGTTTTAGTTCACTTTTATTTTACTTTTATGAAAGTATTCTTCTTGCCAAAATTTAGAATCAAATCAAATCAAATCTAAGCCAATTTAGAACTTAATTTTAACCAAAGTTTCAAGAACATCACAAAAACTGAGATCCCTTCAGATTTTTATTTTTTTCGTTTTTTCTCAAAAAGTAATTTTTAAACATTAATTGCTTGATAATACATTGGAGCGAATTTTTGTTAGTTTTTTAGATGAATTTTTCAAGTTTGTAATATTGGTCAACTAAAAAAGAAAAAAAAAATTTACAAAACTACAACTTTGTTCCAACTCTTATTTTCTTTAATAAAAATTCGCCAATAGAGCCCATTGTAAAAGTGATCCAAAAGAAAGGTACTTTTGGAGAGGATTAGACATGTGATATGAAAGCATTAACGAATTTGTGCTACACCAATCACCTGAAAACTTTGTGCCAAATTAATTAAATCATGTTGATTCTAACTATAAGACTATATTAATCTTACTATTGAATCATCTAGTTAACTCTTCTTTTTTTTCCGTTTCTCGCGAGGTGTTAGAAGTATGTATTAGAGTCTGATTAAATTCATATCACGCACCGCAAAGTCCATTTTTATTTGTAAATATTATTGAGAATAAAATGTGATAATGCTCCACTACCGATTATATATAGAGAGAGATTGATTTGCTCCACCATTATTTTCAGACTCTTTCTTGAACACTCAAAATTTTCAAACAACTTGTGTTATTTTATATATATTGGACCAAATTAGACTTGAATGTGAGCTACATGATGACTATACTATATTTTGCTTCCCACTGATTAGAATATACTGCTAAATAGTGCATCACAGAATATAAGAAAATCAACTTAATAATGTCTAATAAAGCTTTAGGGTGTGTTCGAAACAGATGATTTTGATTTTAATTTATAACTTTTTCATGTGTTAATTGGTCAAATTTTATGAATTTTTTTCTCTAAAAATAAAATTATTTAAAATGAAAAAGATGTCTTTCCGGATGGAAATAGAGAAAACAGATTCCGAAGATAATATCCAGCATTAATTGTATTCTTCGCGACCTTTAACCACCCCACCATACCCCCCACAACCCATTCCCACTAATTCTTAATTTCACTTCTCATAATATTTATCTAAATTATATACAAATATTTTTAAGATAATATTTAATTTCCATTTTATGCTAAATAAAGCATTTTCCCAGGTACCAAACACACCCTAATAGCTTAATTGCTTAGTACGTGCTCTTTTTAAATGTTTCAAAAACCTATGACGATATTGAATCTAATGACATTTAACTAATATCGATAAAAACTAAAATATGATGTATATTTATCACCACTAAAAGTTATTTTTGTGTTAACGTGGGCAGGAACACATGTTGGACACCGGACATGATTTTAACGCCATTCAACTTTTTATCAATTTATAGTATTCATCTTTTATAGGCAAATATTTTCCTTCAACAAAAAGAAATGTACAATATAGTATCACAATTCTGTTTTATTTTATGACATATCTCTTATATTTTTTTATTTATTCCTTTTTTTCCTTTTATCCGATACACATATATGCTCTATCATCACCGACCCATCTTTTTCAGTGAGTTTTTTTTTTTTTTTTTTTAAGTATTTCAAAAAAAAATTAAAAGTTATCTAAATGAGAACATACTTTTTTTCCTATTACACAAAAATAAACGTTTGCTTTTGCTCAATTTCATACATAATGAGAGTCTTTGTCAATTAAAGTAAGAGTTGTTTTCGTGTGAATGCCACACTCCCCCCCTTTAATTAATTCAAATTAGTTGATGTCTTAGTCAGCATTAATATTGATACTGTCTTTAAGCGCACTTAATGATAAATAATATTCTATTAATAGTATTAATAAATTAAATGGTAGAGTAACTAACATATACTTCCTCCGTCCAATAATAATTGTCCACTATATTATTTTGAGATGACCACCAATGCTTGTCCACTTTATGAAATCAATAAAAGAATTTTACACTTAGTTCCTAATTTATCCTTATCATTAATTATAGACATTTCACTATTACATTTTTCAAGACATTGTATTTATTATTATTTAAAGGGTGATATAGTCTATTTATAGTTTCTTAAGGGGTGTGTGTTGTACAAATGGAGTAGTTCAATGACTTTGAAACTATAAAGAGAGTTTTATATATCAATGCTTAAAATTTGAGTCTCCGCTATAAGTGCAAAAAGAAAGAGAGATTAATATAAATGTGTTTTTAACTAAGAGCATGTTTGACAATACTGCAAAAAAAAACTTATTTTTAGAATCACTTTTTAAAAATGGCTTTTTATAAAAGTGCTTTTGAAAAAATAATAATTTATATTTGGCTAATTCATTTGAAAAATGTTTTTGATAAGGAAATTGTTTGGGGAGCTAATGTGAGACAAGGGATGGAAGCATATTTCAAGGCTATGTATTTCAAAGCATTATAATTTGGGAGCTATGGAGAAGAAGGAACGCTAGAAAACATGAGAAGCTAAGAAGTATTCACAATATTACAGGGAGAATTAGAGAATAAAAGATGAATTCAAAATAAAGGAGGAAAGTGTCACACAATAGCTTGGCTACAAGGAAACCATAAAGTTCACGATATTGTACTGGTCAAAGTGTAAAAAAAAAACATAAGCTGACTTATCTTTTTCAAAAAATATTTTTAAGAGTCAAATTACAAAAAAAGAATAACTATTAATGTACTTCTAATATTAAAATTATTTTATAGAGGAGAACTACGTCTATTATATTCATAAATTTTTATTTTTTTAAAATTTAAAACTTACATGTTTACAATTTCAATCAATGTTATACCTTTTTTGGGAGGATAAAATCTTTAATTGTTATTTTTTTCTTTTTCTTATCTTATAAAAATATTGTTATTACCTTTATCCGAATTCTACAAAATAATATATAATATATAAACATAAAATAAATTATAAAATTATTATATAAAAAATTTAAAAAATTCTTAAATAAAATTTAATTAAACTTATGAAGTATGCTAATTAATTAATAAGAAATATATTGGTAAATATGTATATATGAAAAAGATACTTAGTCTTGAGAATAAAAAATTGTTTATGTTTCTACTTTTTTTTAAAAAAAAACAGATTTTTTTAGTTTTTTCCCAACAACACAAAAATTTCTTTTGCTTTCATTTAAAAAACACTTTTACTGATTTACCAAACACTTAATTTTTCAATAAAAATATTTTTTTTCTCAAAATAAGTGTTCATGGCTCCCAACAGTAATGTCAAACAGCTCTTAACTTCAGTTGGTATTGGGTTGAGTTAATAAATGTATTGGGCTAAAAATAGGCCGAATGAGTTAGATTTAGATGAGTTAAAATGAATTGAGTTAATACTTGAATTGGGCTAAAATTGGCCCCAACATTAGTTGGACTGAAATGAGCTAAAATTGATTGAATAATGACTTATCCAACTTGATCCAATTTTTTGATGGATTTTTGAATGCCAATTAAAAGTAATGTTTTTCGCTTAATAAATTTTTACAATATCATTTTGAATAAAATAATATGACAAATATAATTATTTTTATACATAAGAGTATGTTAGATTTAGGATAGTAGTGGACTAAAATGGAGATCACTCTAAAAATAGTATATTGAGCGGGCTAAAATCAACTTATTATAAAATTAGTTTATGTTCTATTCATAAAATTTAGACATATTAAGCAGATTATCAGTTTGTTATTGTATTCCACACCCCAAGTCTTAATTTGTTTGGAAAAACCTTTTAGACCATTGCATAGTTAACTAATGTTGAAGAAATCTTTTGGTAAATTTTAGATCTTGATCTGAATCCTTTATCATTAGTTTTCTTTAGATAATCATATTTCTTTTATAACTTTAAACCATCATTCTAAAAGCATTGAGACGTATATTATTAACCATTTGTTTAAAAATATTATTTGTTATATAGAGAAAAACTATTTATTTAATTTAATAAAAGATTTAAATACATCATATAATTGGATGATTGAGTATAGAATTTAGCTTATACACAAAAGATCAAATTATCGATTTTTATAAGTATAAAAATTATTTTCACAATTTAAAATAGAAATTGAACAAAGTCACTAGTGTGAATGTAGTACAAAATTAAATATAATGTATCTTGATTATGTGAATGATATAATCCTTCCTTCTTGTGCTAATATATTTTATGTGTATTGAGTGGATCTAATAGAAATGATTATTTTCGTGTACGTTAAATATACAAAACAACTTCTCTAGATCATTAGATATACTTGTACTTTTAATCTTGATTGTTATGATTTATGAACAATGTGATTTGATTTATCAAAAGGTACAACTCTATGATGAGTTAATATTACATGATAGGTTGAATGATAACAAATACATAATTAATTTTTTGAATTTATGCCTAAGTCTCGAGATCGATGATAATTATAAGTTTTCATGTGAAATCCTGCAAGTGAATTTTGCATCCGTCACACGAAATAATTAAATTAAGCTTATATGAAAATAATTAAACTAGTCAACGGATTAAATTATCAAAAAAATTATTTTAAGCGATTGATATTTGTAATCCTAATATGAGAAGTTAAATAAAATTTAATGAAGAAATTCAAAATTAAACTGAGAAGTGCAATTGCAGACTTTTAGTAGAACAATATGTATTATTACGGTAGAAGTTAATTAATTTATATTGCGAATTAATGCCACAATTGAAAGCCTCGTTAATTAAATACCATGTTATGACTGAATAATTAGAAATAAAATGAAATTTATTTCTTTATGAAAAAAGAAGACTCAATAGGTTCGAGAAAAAGTTTGAACCCTAATTTCATCGAAGAGGCAAAATTTTTACTCATGGTCTTCCATAAAAATTTGCTCAAATGAATTTGACATATTCTTGTATCCAGGTTACATAGTAGAAGATTGTGGAACTGGAGGATGACCGTATAGATAATTTTTACTCGTATTTAAAAGTTCGATTCAGAGTTGCAATCATGCTTAAAAGGATAAATATTGATTTTATGTTGACTAAAATCTTTGATTATAAATAATTTATATTACATGTCAGTGATTTCAACTATCTGTTTTTGTTGCGTATGCCTGCATTTCAATAAAAAGTTCATTGATTTTGTGTATGTTATTTTCACCTTCTCATTTTTTTATTTTTCTTAAATCCCAATTCTAAATTTTGACATTGAAATTTGAATACATTCTTTATATTAAATATCTAATATATAATATATATGAATTAGAATTTTCTGAAAAAGAAGTTGAATGAAGAGTATGAAGATCTATGAAACTTCATATTTAAAAAAGAGGAACAATTACTTCCATTACTGCGCCGAACTAGTTTAAAAAGAAAATGACATCTAATAAGAAACTAAAAACAGTAATTTGAAGGGATATTTGTAACACTTCTATTATTTCTGTCAACAAGAATCTCGATATCCTTTATCAAAATGGTGCCTTGATTTCACTTTGTTATTCTTAGATTTTGTATAATACCATGTTGCTCTATATGGTAAACATGTCGTTAACATCTTTCTGATTAACATGTCCATGTAACCCGATTTTTTTTCGTATGCACATCCTCAATAATTAAATAAAAAATCTTCAAGTTCATATCCAACTGTGCTTGAGATATATTAGGAATAAGACACTTGAAACATATATTTTTTATGTACACATTCTCATTAATTCAATGAGGAACATTCAAATTCGTACTCCATTGTGGTTGAAAATACATTAAGAATGAAGCATTTGAGAAATATTTGAATAGGAATCAATCAATTTTATGTCTTCTTCACCTCATTTTGTTATGAATGTTCATCAGAACCGTTACAAATCGTATACTCATAAGTAGAGTCAATGTCTGTATTCCTCAGACTGTATTTTCAAATTTCCCTATTTAAATTGTATTTTCATATCTACACATCTTCCTTAATTAAATCAGAAACCTTTAAATTCAAATCTTATTGTGCTAGAGATACATTAGGACATCAAAATAACTGATTGTCGAGTCGTATGAGGTAAGAAATTTCTCAGTATATTTTCAAAAAAATAAATTGAACTATTTATTCCGTCCGAATAGTATAAACAATTTAACACAAACATTTCTATTGAAATTACAAAGGCTTAACTCGATCAAGCCATTGAGTATTGAAAATAAGTAATAATGCTAACTTTCGATAATTATATTGGAACGCATAATTAGTTGAAGATCACGAGCTTGAAGCATTAAGGAAATATTTGATTAGGAATTAATCAAAATTTCCGGCTTTCTTACATCATACATATGATTTATTACTGCGTCCGGCCGGTTTATGTGAACCCCACCACCATTGAAAATGATGTGAAATACGGTTTACAATGGCGCAAAACCCTAAACATCTACTGAAGAACATGACACTTCCGCTCCTTCAAGAAAACCGGCTATCTTTCCGCCATCCACCGCCGCGTCCGCCGCCACCTGCCACCGCTACCCCTTTGAAAACCCCCAAAAATTGCGTTCCAATTCAGTCCACAAATTCAACCTCATCATCATCCTCTGCGTTCGATCAATTTTCTAAAAGGGTCACGAGGGACCTTCCCAATTTGTCAGATTGTCATGGCTGCTGTGTCCATATCAATCACACCGATCCCGATGACCGCCTTCAAACCCTAGACAGCTTTTGGCGCATAGTCCTTCTTTGCAAGAAATGCATCAGGTGTGTCAATTCCGGCCAAACATGCGCTTACTGTTTCAAGAACACGGATGATTCTGACTGTTCCAAATGCCGCAGCTGCAAAAGGCATGTTCACAAGGACTGTGTTAGTAGGTATGGGAATTCTGCGCCTTGGTCTTTTTCTTCTAGTGAAGAAGGGGTAAATTCGGGACTCTTTGTTTGTATAGATTGTTGGGTTCCAAATTTCTTTAAGAAATCAATTGGGGATTGTAGAAAGATTCAGAAGAATGTGCTTAAGATACAAAATTGGAGTAGTGATTTTAAATCATCTGAAAAAATTGCAAAAGCTGCTAACTTAGAAGGCAAAAGGAAGGAGGTTGTAGTGGGCCTGAAAGCAAAGGATAGCTCCTTGCGAAAGGCTGTCGTGGCGAAAAATGCCATGGGCTTGGCTAAGAGTGCATTGGAATCAGTTGCCAAGAAAGGTAAAAATAAGGCTAAGGTTGTAAGTAAGGATGTAAATGATGCAGAATTAGCATTTCAATTGCATCGTTCCATGAACAGCTCGCCACGAATATCAAAAACCTTAGACCCTAAGAATTCTAGCTATGTAGGTGGTCCTGAAATCCAGACTCTTCCTAATTCTACAGGCGAGAGGCTTAAGGTGTACTCTCGCACTAAGTATAGGGGAAAAGTTGGCCCGACTAGTTCTGAGACCCCACCTTCTGTTATGGTGTACTCTCGCACTAGGTTGAAAGAAAAAGTTGGCCAGACTAGTTCAGAGACCTCACCTCGTGTTACAGTTTACTCTCGCAGAAGGTTGAAGGAAGAAGTTGGCAAGGCTAGTTCAGATGCATCGCCATGTCTTCTGGTGTACTCTCGCACAAGATTTAAGGGAAAAGTTTGTCAGACTGATTCAGAGGCTCCACCTTGTATTACAACGAACGAGTGTGGCTCTTGTGTTGATTCTGCTTGTTCAAAAGCTGAGTTGCTTACATACAAGCGGAACAGACTAAAGAGGAAAATATGCGATGGTTTTACTGAGGACCGCTATTTGTTGAAGTATAGCAGAAGGAAAAGATGCTCGGAGCCGGGGTCAGATGTGCATGGGGATACTTTTCCTCAACCAACACCTGATCGCAGCAGGCCTACAAATTGCTGTCATTCGATCTAGTGCTTGTGCAAGCAGGTAAATGGACTCATCATTTATTTTGATAAACTTGTACGTTCTTGTCTTGATCTGTAGGTGATTCATTTAGCATTTGTAAACTCATTTTAGATGAAATATGAAGAAACTACATTGCCTTAATAGTTAATTTGATTATTGTTCTGTGAAGAATGCTTAAGCTTATATTTCCAAACCCCTTCTTCAGCCTGGTTCTGTCCTGTCGGTCGAGAATTCTCGGAAGGGCTTCCTTCGGGGGGTTAAGCCTTAAAAGGAAATTATATAACAGAAAGTTACAATATTAAAGCTGGTTGCCCAATGATCAAGTCGCCATTCTCGATCTGTTCAAGAGGTGAAGATCCACCTTACAGACTGCTATTGCATAAACACATTACACTTGAAACTGATACGCGTAGCTGCAATGATGAAAGGAAGGTTGCAAAGGAAGAAAGTAGATATTAATGTTAGGTTATTCAGAAAATTCCATGGAAAGACTTTTTTCAGGTGAAATTCTAAATAAAGAAAATCATTTTTGATGAAATGTTCTAATTAACGGATATGCATTGAATTGGGGACGAGTAATTTTTGGGATCCTAACCCTAGAGATTTTACAGCTGAGTTTGATATGCATTGAATTGTGTACCTAAATAATGAAGTAATAGTGAGCAAAATATGCAAACTGCCGGGTGATTGGAAATTGTATTCTTTATTACATCGCAAAAGTGAACAATAAAAAAATTTCAGAAGTGAGGAGTTCGAATCAAACTTTTGGTTTAAATGTAATTGGGATTTAGATGCAGGTTCTTCACTCCTGAATACCAATAAAACTATATACCAAAGAAGTTAATTTTTTGAAATTGACTATTTTACCTTCGTTAAGGGTGTTAGAGATATCTGGCGGCCGAGTAAATAGCCAGGAAATGCTTGGATTTTACCATCCAAAAGTTTGTCTGTAAATAAAAAAATAAAAGGTCTGTGCCTGCATTTGGAGTTTCTAGAGGTTGGTAAGGCGAAAGTGGTCACCCTAGAGCATTGAGTTCTCTGGCTAGTGCCAGTGACTTCTCAGCTTATATAGATTTTGCCAAAAATTAGTTTCATCTCATCTTGATAGGCATTTGCTCCTTCCCACAAACGATCTTGTACTTCGTCACATATGTGGGTTCAGTCCTTCTAGGCCTGGTAGATTCTAACATGGCCGTGATTAGATCGTTCTGTTTAGGTTCAGGTAAGAGCTAGAAGATGTCAGCCATGAAAGCACCAACACCATTAGTCTAACGTCATTGTTCCTTTTCCCATGCTGACCTGTCATACAAAAGGTAAGCTATCAGAGTGAATGCACCTTACATAAAGTAAAAGGCTGTAAGCCCCGGTCATAGATTGATTGTTCTCATTGCTGCATCATAAGTTCTCTGTTACACTATATGAATATGTTCTTCTCACATTTTGGTCACATACATTTATATTATCAGACATGGAAGAGTGCTTAGAAGGATTGGGGTCCTGCTTTCTCCTGGAAAATCAAATTCGAACATTCAATGTATTGCCAGAAAGAGGATGGAAAATCATGAGAATTGATGAACAAGGCTATTTGCCATGTTCGGTCAGATGTTGTAATCTTTACAATCACAATGTACTAAGCCAATTCCTTCAAAAGGTGACGAGTGTATATGATGTATGTTATTATCAGAAAGAGGTTTGGAGCCATAGAACTATCTTTTGCTGCAAGTGGAGTGTAATTTCAGCGACAAGACACAAGTTGTTTTTGTTGCATCTATTTTATGTCCTCATTCCTGTTATAGTGTTACTTTTACAAAATAGATGATACAGTTGTACTTATTTGTAGACCATACTCTAGTATGAAAAAGTTGAATTACTTGGAACACTTGACGTTTCATGTGTGGTGGTGCTATAGTACAAGTTTATGGAAGAAAATGATGAATCCTTTTACCTGTATAGTTCAGACTTGTGGCAAACTAGTACTGGTTTACAGAAGTACTAGATTGTCACAGAAACAAATGGACATGAAATACAGGAAAAAAAGCATTGAACTCCCAAGTCCCCCATTAAAGTATTTTTGCTCTAGTCCAGGAGCTGGTAGCAAACACTTCGAAAGCAGGTTGTTGGTACTTACTCATCCAGAATCAAAGTTGGAGGATGAGCCAGCTTTCTTGTGTTGCAGGCTGAAATTATTTATATTATATTAAATAAATATAATCAAGGAAAGAATAATACTGGAAAAAATTAAAAAAAACTAAGATAAATATAGAATTAGAATTAGGGTAAAAGTAGATGTTCCAAGTAAGAGAAGTATATCAAGTCATATTTGTTCCTTGTCAAACACACAAGTAAGTCTTTCTGAAACATGTCGAGATCATGGTGGGATCATCATGTACCTTCAATCGGATTGTGGGGGCGTCCTCACCCAAAAGAACCATCACCACCAACTCACCTGACTCCATCTCCCGTTGATAATGTGGTTCCGCCATTGCATAGGGCTTCTTCACCAACTTATAATGCAGCTCCATCCCCAGTTGATGATGTGGTTTCACTGGCTCCAACAACTTCTTGTATCAACATGGACGATAGTGTATCAGATTTGATCACTTCCGTTATCTACCGTAAAATTCCATTATCCATGCAATGCTGCAAAATCTTTGCGCACTCCAAGAGGTCCATCAACAGTGAATTTAGCATCATCAAAAATCTTACCAAGCCAATAGCATAATGCAACTTTTTGCCTTAATTAATTGTAGGAGTTAAAAAGGGGCAGTAGTTAAATACTTTTAATTAGTTTAGTTGAATCTTCACCTCTATTTTATCGTTTAATTAGTCTCTCTTTCTATGCATATTTTTATTTATCCATGTTTGACCTGGCACATTAATCTTTTACTTGAGACAAGCAAGCCGACTGGGAAATAATATTTATTTATCTGATAGAAGAAGGAGAGAAAAATGGTATTACAAAGTGGATTTTAAAGTTAAGATGATCTAAGGAAAGTAATTTCATCTTTATTTTGGATATCTAGAAGAAAAGGTTAAACAATTGATGAAGAGCTTGTGGTCTTTGTGGGAATGGCACACGTCTTGGTATACTATATCTATATTTTTTGTTAACCTTATTAGTGTGTAAAGCACACGCCACTTTGTTTTATTTTATAGTACTCCTAACAAGTAATCTCTATTGTTGCAAGTGCTTTTCCTATGCAGTAATCCATCCTATCAAAAGAAGAAGAAAAAAGAAAAGAAGTACTCCACTAATCCTTATGACATCTGCCAATTTAAATTTGTGACACACTGGCTAGAAAGTATAACTAATTCTTACTTTAAAAGGGAGGGAATGATGTATTTTTAAAATTGATACAGTTACTGTTAAAATTTCTGGTCTATAGTACCAAACTTTCTTATAACTCTTGATGCTTTTTAATCATCCAACTCTATAAAATAACAAACACAGAGTCTCCATTAAACAACAATTTAGAAAGAAATCAATTCAATCCTCCTTTAGCTGGCTGACAGTTCCTCACAAGTTACAACGTTTCATCATGGCTGCTCAAAACCATCTCCAAATTACAATTCCTAAAGAAAATCAAGTCCCTGAAGAGGATTTTGACTACTCTCAAAGAGCACAGTGGCTTCGAGCCGCTGTGTTGGGAGCAAATGATGGATTAGTCTCAATTGCATCCTTGATGATGGGGGTCGGAGCTGTTCAAGAAAACGTTAAAACCATGATTCTTACTGGATTTGCAGGGTTGTTTGCCGGTGCTTGTAGCATGGCTATAGGAGAGTTTGTTTCTGTGTACTCTCAATTAGACATAGAGCGAGCTCAAATGAAGAGAGACAAAGCAACAAGAGGACATGAAGAAGGTAACAAGGAACAGCTGCCAAATCCATTTCAGGCGGCAGTAGCCTCGAGTATTGCCTTCTCATTGGGAGCCATTGTGCCAATTCTTGCTGCTGCACTGATAGAAAATCATGAGGTGAGGCTTGTAGTGATCGTGGCAGCGGTGAGCTTGGCATTGGTAGCATTTGGAGGAATTGGTGCTTTCCTGGGCAGAAGTCCTATGGTGAAATCTTGTGCCAGAGTTTTAATTGGTGGATGGATGGCTATGACCATTACCTTCGGCCTTACTAAGCTGATTGGCTCTACTGGATTGGAAATATGATTGAAACTTAATGTTCCTGGCCTGTACCTTGTTCTACTTTAATCTCATCTAATCAAGAAATTTGTTACTGCAAGTTGACTTAACGTTTTGTGTAATAATACCGCAAAGCATTCTCTGAATTTAGATGTTCCAAGTTTGAAGGGATTCAGAAGGAAATTGTAGAATCTCGAGCAAGCAAATAATAAAAGACTTCCCAGAAACAGAGTAAAATCTTTTAAATCTATATGATAATTAAATTCCTCCGATGTGAATGTGATTATTGATTGTTTCTTTAAACTTGAGCATCTACTTGTACCCAATTTCGGATTATATTACTCAAATTAAGCGTGACATAGAAATCAGAATTTGGGTAGAAGTAGATGTTCCAAGTTTAAAGGGATTAGGAATTTGCATAGGCATTGTTGCTGCCACTGGGAGTTGTTTGGTACTTCTTCTATAATTTAGTTGCTACTTTCCCGTGTATATTTATTTCTCCATGTTTTACTTATTCAATCAACTATGCCTTGGTCCTCGACGGTTATATGAATCTTCTGCAACTATTCTTCTATATTCGACCCTAACATCCCAACTTATTAATTAATTAACAAAAAGACTTATTTGCGTTCTGCAGTCATTTTGTGCTCCATAATCCTAAATAGATTATCACAAGTAATTAATGTTCGTCATTGTGATGAGAAATCTGTTATACTGAGGTGTTCATTAAAGGCTTTTATGGCCATTCAAGAATTAGACAAATTAGATATGTGCAAGGCTTTTAAAGTTATAATGGTTAATGGTTATCTTTATTTTGGATTATAAAAAAAATGATGATTAAATAATTGAAGGGCTTGTGGTCTTTGTGGGAATGGCACAAGTCTTGGTATACTCTATGAATTTTTTGTTAACCTTAGTGCCTAAAGCACACTCCACTTAGTTTTATTTTATATATATATATACTAACAAGTAACAAGCATCTCAACTGTAGCGAGTGCTTTTCCTATGCAGCAATACATCCTCACAAGCTCCTTCTCCAAAAGGATCAAAAAGCCATCTGAATCCTCTAACTTTCAAATTAGGTCATTTTGAGGTACACACTACACATACACAGTGCACACACAAAGAAGAAGAAAAAAGAAAAGTTGCACTTCAGTGGTTTATAAAGGCATTTTAAAAGTTTGATATTATATGGCAAGTAACTTTTTAAAAACTCTTTGACTTACAAATGGAGTTATAACTCTATAAATAATAAAGACAGAGTCTTCATTAAATATCAATCCAAAAAGAAAGCAATCCTTCATTAGCTGACATTTCCTTACAAGTTATAACTTTTCATCATGGCTGCTCAAAACCATCTCCAAATTACCATTCCTAAAGAAAATCAATCCCCTGAAGAGGATTTTGACTACTCTCAAAGAGCACAATGGCTTCGAGCCGCTGTGTTAGGAGCAAATGATGGATTAGTGTCAGTTGCATCCTTGATGATGGGGGTTGGATCTGTTCAAGAAAACGTTAAAACCATGATTATTACTGGCTTTGCAGGATTGTTTGCTGGTGCTTGTAGCATGGCTATAGGAGAGTTTGTTTCTGTGTACTCTCAACTAGACATAGAGCGAGCTCAAATGAAGAGAGATAAAGCAACAGGAGGACAGAACCGAGAACATGAAGAAGGTAACAAGGAACAGCTGCCAAATCCATTTCAGGCAGCAGTAACCTCGAGTATTGCATTCTCATTGGGTGCCATTGTGCCAATTCTTGCTGCTGCATTCATAGCAAATCATAAGATGAGGCTTGCTGTGATCGTGGCAGCGGTGAGCTTGGCATTGGTAGTATTTGGAGGAATTGGTGCTTTCTTGGGCAGAAGTCCTATGGTGAAATCTTGTGCCAGAGTTTTAATTGGTGGATGGATGGCTATGACCATTACCTTCGGCCTTACTAAGCTGATTGGCTCTACTGGATTGGAAATATGATTGAAACTTAATGTTCCTGGCCTGTACCTTGTTCTACTTTAATCTCATGTAATCAAGAAATTTGTATTGCAAGTTGACTAAACCTTTTGTGTTATAACACCGCGAAGCATTCTCTGAACTTACATTGATCTTCCTACTGATAATATTAGCTACAGCACACAACCTTTTACTTATTCATAAGAGACTCATCAAACTACACTTCATCCTCAAATATAGTTAGGATTGACTATATGAATCTTTCTGGTAGTACTCTGTGCCAATCATGACTAACGTCCCAACAAAATCACTAATAAGACAATTCCTCCTGATTTGATCATTTGTACGCTAGCTGTCCACTTACCTCAACACACTTTACTATACTCCTAGAACCTTGCTGGAGTTAACGTTTCATCAAAGCATATGTCAGTAAGAGAATAATACAAAAAGTAAAGGACTAGAGAAGAGGATTGTGTGCATTGAAGGAAAAAACTCGATAATTTAGCTTTCCACGTAAATCAACTTTGAGACATAAATAATATTCCTATGATTTAGCATTTAGATCTATTAAAGTATGTCAAAACTTTTGAAGTACATTTCTCCAAAACACTGCAGTAAAACTTAACATATATATATATATATATATATATATATATATATCATGAGGTTCACTGAAGTACATAAAATACACTGAACTTAAGTTCTGTGCATTGACGGTATATGGAACTTTTTCATTTTACACTCTCAAATATTTATAACTCAAATCCAAAACATAATGAGAAAAAAAAGACTTGCTCTTACAAGACTTGAGCAAAGTTATCTATCTGTATTATGTAAAATGTAATATCCAATACTATCAATAGAAAAGGGTTATATCTTACAAGACTTAAATAGAAAGAAGAGAAAACAGATAATATTGAGAAACTCCTTCTTTCAACAGATTACTATCTCAATCTTCCGGGAATTGATAGCACAAAGTAGTACTGTGTAAGGAGGGATGAAAGAGCACATTTATTTTACAATGTGAAGTGTGTGTTTGGGGGGAGGGGGGACGCAAACAAATGCAAGATTTGAGCAAGCAGTCAATCAGTGAAGAAAGCAATAAATCCCACTAAGCCCTGTGCTCTCCACACTACACAATATTTAATGGCACCACTGATGGAATGGTTTAGTTACTTTTTTAATCATCCTACTCTATAAATAGCGCTTACCGAGTCTTCATATAACACCCATCTTTAAGAAAGAATTTCTTCTAACTAACAAGTACTTATAACTTCTCCTCAATGGCTGCTCAAAACCAAGTCCAAATTACCATTCCTAAAGACCATAATGGCCAGAAGCAAGCCCCCGAGGATGATTTTGACTACTCTCAAAGAGCACAGTGGGTTAGAGCTGCTGTTCTAGGAGCCAATGATGGATTAGTCTCAATTGCATCCTTGATGATGGGTGTTGGAGCTGTCCAAAAAGACGTAAAGGCCATGATACTTATTGGCTTTGCAGGTCTATTTGCTGGTGCTTGTAGCATGGCCATAGGAGAGTTTGTCTCTGTGTATTCTCAATTAGACATAGAGCGAGCTCAAATGAAGAGAGACAGAGCAACAGGAGGACAGAATCAAGAACATGAAGAAGGTAACAAGGAACAACTGCCAAATCCATTTCAGGCAGCTGTAGCCTCGGCAATTGCATTTTCATTGGGTGCCATTGTTCCAATTATTGCTGCTGCATTTATAGCAAACCATAAGGTGAGGCTGGCTGTGATTGTGGCTGCAGTGAGCTTGGCATTGTTAGCATTTGGAGTAATTGGTGCTTTCTTGGGCAGAAGTCCTATGGTGAAATCTTGTGCCAGAGTTTTAATTGGTGGATGGATGGCAATGGCCATTACCTTTGGCCTTACCAAGCTAATTGGCTCTAGTACTGGCATGGAGTTGTGACTGGACCTTTTATCTAGTTCAGAATCATCTTCTTAAGAAGTCGTTGCATCATGCATGTCCAATAAAATTTCATTTTCTGTAATGATTCTGGAGTAAATGCTTAAAAAATTGTATTGAAGTGTTGGCTATTTATATATATATATATCCATTGCACTACTGTAAAGACTAGCTATAACAAACAATGTTTTACTTCGTTATGATATGCTGGGCATAATCAACTGCAATAAACTAATGTTTCGTCAAAGTGCTGATCAATAAACAAGAACAACGCCTCAATTCCAAATAATGTTGGGGTAAGGCTATATCAGCTCTTCTAAGGACATTCTTCTCTATTCAGGCCTGACTTCTCAATGAACAATTAATAAGAGGACTCAACTTGACTAGTTTTACACTGGTCATTAACTAATGGCAACCCTTCTTTTCTAGGACTAAAGATTGGCTATAGATGGAGTTAACACTTAATTGATCATACTAATGCACGACAATTAAGAGAACAAAAGAAAGGATAATCATCCTTGGCCAATTTCAAGATTGTGTGCAACAGAAAATTGAAGATAAAAGCTTGTTAGCAAATCAAAATTTAGAAAAATAAATAATAATACACCAAGTATTTTAACGCTTGAAATCTATACTAGTCTTTCATACATTAAGAAGTATGTTTTTGTCGAAATCAAAACAGTCCCAAATAGAGCCTGACAGATCTTTTGACTGGATCTTAATCTTTTACTTGATTAATTCTATGTGACAAGCTAGAAATAAGCTACTATCCGGCCAAGACTGGTTTGCTAAACCCCTCGAGACATACAATGATGGCACGACCTGATTCCTCACATTGCAATGGCTTGAATTATGCTGCCTTCTTATGCCCCATAATCCTACTTAGACTAGAACTAGCTAGTAGTTATTCTATCGTATTTATGATGAGAAATCTGTTATATCATGAGGTTCATTGAGCACGGGAATTTAAGTTCCATGCATTGAAATTGTATAAAAAAATTATGTTATCTAACAACTCTTAATAGCAAGTCTGATTATGGTATATTAGACTATAGAATAATAACTTGCTATAATCAGTTCAACTGCACTGATAGTGTAAACTAACTTATATTGTCACAATGTGTAATTTAAAGCAAAAACACAATGCTACAGACTTTTCTCTTTTATGAAATGAGTTTCGACCTTCAACCATGTGAAAATTGGAACTTTCTATTTTCACATTTCTAAGACCTCCACATATCTCAATCGTCCAATTTCGAGATGGTCTAAAAACCTGTTAGACGTAGGACAGATATATATTTGATAAATAAACAGTGCAGAAACATCATGAAGATGATATTTCTTAGTGGATGTAGAGTTTATGGCCTAAAGATAGTAACTTCCACTTCATTGTGGATCAAAAAAGATATAAAAATTAAGAGCTTGTGGCCTTTCTGTTATGGCACACTTCTTGGTATACTCTAATATTTTTCTTTAACCTCTAGTGTCCAAAGCACACTGCACCCAAAATTATATAATCCAAAAAAATATCACCCATATCTCTGTTCAATCAAGTGCTTTCCTATACAGCAATGTGTCCTCATTTGGTCATTTGAAGTAAACACAGAAAACAAAAAGAAGTAGTCAGCTAATACTTATGACATCGATCGTTTTAAAAGGCATTTTGAATATTTGAGACATGAATTTTGGATTCTTTTTGACAGATTTCACTTTTTTTCTGAATAAATGAAAGGAAGAGACTTCATAAAACAGGCAATCAGCAAGCATAGTTATCTGTATTATGTTGAATTTATAATTCCGTTTCATCACATATAAGAACGACAGTATGTGATTTCTTTCATGAACGTGCAGAATCTAATAAGCAATACCATTAAGAGAAAAGGGAAAAACACACAAAAAAGAATTTGATAGACTTACTGCAGCACATCTGTTTTATGAGGTAGGTGTTCTGTTAGTGGATAAATTTGGTCCAACGTAAGAAACTTTCTTAAAACTCTTCATTAAAAAATGAAGAGCTTGTGGCCTTTCTATGGATGGCACACTCCCTGGAATACTATAATCTTTGCCTAGTCAGCCTTAGTGTGGAGAACACACTCCACCTGATTTTTATATACCAAAGAAAATGTGTCCCGTATCTCTAGAGATTCATGCATGCAAGTGCTTACCTATACAGCATTCCATATTCACAGGCCACCTTTTAGGAATTGTAACTGGAAATGAGATTTTACCTGAAAAACGGTGAATCAAAAGCAAATATGAAATCATAGATTCATTTTGCAACGTTAGAGTTTGTTAGTAAACAAATGCAAGTTTTAGCAAGCACACAATCAGAAAAGAAAAGAGAACAAATGCAAACTGACTTGTTCTCACCTCACTACTATTATTTTATGGCACCACTTTCTACTCAGGCTGATTATTTATTAGTCATCCTGCTCTATATATAACCATCATAGGGAGGATTGGAACTTGAAAAACAAGAAGTCCTAAACAACCAATCATCCTTTTTTCTAAACAATTCCTTAGAACATTCTTCATGGCTGCTCAAAACCATGTTCAACTCACTGTCATTAAAGAAAATGATAACCAGAACCGAAACCAAGTACCTGAAGAAGATTCTGACTACTTCCAAAGGGCACAATGGCTTCGAGCTGCTACGTTAGGAGCCACTGATGGATTGGTTACAACTGCATCTTTAATGATGGGTGTTGGAGCTGTCAAGAAGGACGTTGATGCCATGATCCTAATCGGCTTTGCAGCATTGTTTGCTGGTGCTTGTAGCATGGCCATAGGAGAGTTTGTTTCTGTGTACTCTCAACTAGATATAGAGTTGGCTCAAATTAAGAGAGAGACCAAAACAAGAGGACAGAATCATGAACAGCAAGAAGAAGAAGACAAGAAGGAGGGACTCCCAAATCCATTTCTGGCAGCGGTAGCTTCAGCTGTTGCATTTTCATTGGGTGGCATAATACCAATTCTTGCTGCTGGATTTATATCTAACCATAAGGTTAGGATGGGAGTGGTGGTGGCGGCAGTGAGCTTGGCATTGTTTGTATTTGGAGGGGTTGGTGCTGTTCTTGGGAAAAGTCCTGCAGTAAGGTCTTGTGCCAGAGTTTTAATTGGTGGATGGATGGCTATGGGCATTACCTTCGGACTTACAAAGCTGATCAGCTCTGCTGGAATGGAGATGTGATCGGAATGTTATGTTTCTGTGTCCCTATTTCCAGTCCAGAATCATCTCTTTTAACAAATGTTTGTTGTGTACCTTACTTCCAGGATAAGAATAGAATAAATGGAAGATATCTCTTTCTGTAATAGTTCTGTTATGAATGAATGATCCAGACGCGTTTTCTGAAATTTATATACTTGTAATCTTTGCTTCTTCAATATGTTTGACATCATCAAATCTTTATTGAACTCTTTGGTAACAGACTTGCAGTCCAAGGTGAAGTAACATACTACTTATGAAGAGTTTTTATCAAGTTTGAACCATGTCCTTTATTTACTAGATGAAGCATTATCAAGACCTGTCATAATATAACAATTCAATATATATACATTTGAAAGTACCCTCCTCCAGAAGCCCCAAAATCCCAAATATCGTCTCACCACTTGATGAGGAATATATTGAGGGTGCAAGCTAGGCATGTTGGCAAACACCAAGCTGTTTTACTGAAAACCCGAGTCCTCTTATAACGTTGCAATTCAGGTTCTGTATTACTCTTTTGGCTCCTAGACTGTCCTCAACCATCCTATTTTGTAAGACTTGCTTCGATTCAAATGTTTAAATTCTCAAAACAATCCTGTTTTATAAGTAACTCCATAAATTTAAGTAGTCAAATCTTGAATTAGCCTAAGGGTTTGATAAAAATCTCTGTCAAATAGAAGGAATGGTGTTAAAACACTGTGATCTTCTAGTCAATGAGTTAAGACTCTTTTTCTTCCTTCTTCAGTGTCATTATGTGGATTGTACAACTTGCTGGAATAATTTAATGTTTTGCTTTCTTAGGAGAGCATACTCCACACTATAATACAATAAGAAAGTATAATATATGACTCATATCTGTGTCATGGAAGTGCTTTCCTATACAGCAATCCTTACACTAATTACTACAAACGTCTCTTTCCATAAGTCACAAAGTGTTCAGTACTCAGTATTATACGTCTTTCATCTCGGTGTACAGAATAAAAGTAAATGTATTTGTAGGATAGATACAGAGACATTATTGTATACTTCAACATGTTTCTGGAAAATATGATTTTATCACCGGAAAACGCTGAGCAAAGGATCAAGAGGCAAGCATGAAAATATGTCACTGCTTTCTGAATAAGCAAATGCAAGCCCTCAGCTATCTGTATAATATGCTGAAGTACCTTATCGCATGACATATGAGAACCATGTTGTGTGCTATTTCATTCAATTACATGAAAACTGTCATTACCAATACCATAAAGAAAAAAATGGGTAAATCATAGAAGAATTAAAATAAACTCTCTGCAGGACATCTATTATAGTGTTACATGACCAAAGTGTTCAATTAGTGGATTCATAAAGTTTATTTGGTCTAAAGTGACTTTATTAGAACTCTGGAATTAAGAATATGTAGAGCTTGTTTATATGATGGCACACTCCCTGGAATACTATAATCTTTGCCTTAGTATGTGGAGAGCACACTCCACCCTATTTTTATATACCAAAGAAAGTATGTCCTTTAGCTAAGTGTTTTCCTATACAGCATCCATTTTCACACGCCTCTCATGAATTCATTTCATATTTCCTAACAGATTGTAGCCTCTAGCTCTCAATGTTATGTTTTGACGCTTGAAAGAACACCGTCATCGTGAAGTACTGAAATATAAAAGTATTTGTATATGTAATTTGCAAGATAGTGATCCTAACAAGCCCATCTTTTCAGAACTGTCACTAGACATGAGGTTTCACCACAAGAAAAGAAAACATGAAAATTGCAGATTCATTTTGCAAAAAGTGGGAGATGTGTTAATAAAAAAAAAGCCAAGGTTTTAGCAAAGCATGCAATTAGCAAAAAGAGATGAAATAAAAAATTAAGTGCCACCAGGCCTTGTGCTCACCACACTACAATTTTTTTAATGGCACCACTTTCTGCTGAGGCTGATGAATACTTAAGTCATCCTTCACTTTATAAACAAGAATTCCTTCACTTTCTCAAAACATTTCCTTACAAAATTTCTTCATGGCTGCTCAAAACCATATCCAAATTACCATCCCTAAAGAACAGGACAACCAAAACCTAGCCCCTGAAGAGGATTTTGACTACCCCCAAAGGTCACAATGGCTTCGAGCCGCTGTGTTAGGAGCCAATGATGGATTGATTTCAACTGCATGTTTGATGATGGGTGTTGGAGCTGTTCAAAAGGACGTCAACGCCATGATCCTTACCGGCTTTGCATGGTTGTTTGTTGGTGCTTGTAGCATGGCCATAGGAGAGTTTGCATCTGTTTACTCTCATGTACAGCAAGAAGAAGATGAAGGACACACAAATCCATTTCTGGCAGCCATAGCCTCAGCTGTTGCATTTTCATTAGGGGGGATAATACCAATTCTTGCTGCTGGATTCATATCTAACCATAAGCTGAGGCTAGTTCTGATTGTGTTTGCAGTGATCTTGGGCATTGTTAGCATTTGGATGAATTGGAGCTTTTTTGGGCAGAAGTCCTATGGTGAAATCTTGTGCAAGAGTTTCAATTGGTGGCTGAATGGCTATGGCCATTACCTTTTGGCTGACCAAACTGATAGGCTCTACTGGCATGGGGATGTGTTAGGAAATTTTTATTCCTGTCCATTTACCTAGTTCATAATCATTTTATGTTGCACAGTTGAATAAATTTCATGGATAGTATTCTAGCATTCATACAATCCAAATTTTGTCAGCTCCCTTGCCTTTTAATTTCAGATCCTATTGGCTACCACTCTTTGTTCAAGACCTTATTCTTATTACCATTAGTCATTAGAATATGATAAACTGCTCTAAAGTAGCTTAGAACTATATATACATCATTTTATCAGGGAAAATGATAAAATCTGTTTCACCATGCTATCATTTTCAGGGACTGTCGCTTTAGAATAACACAAATTGCACGTATATTTCAATAGCTTAAAAATACAAAACGAACAAGAAACAGACACAAAACTTGAACCAAGTTTAACAAAGATAAAATTGCTCTGCTTGGAATATTAAGTTTAACAAGAAAGTGAACCAAGTGATTCCAACATCTGATTCAACATGGAATGAAAATTTACATTCCATTATTACTTGATAAAATTATGCAAATCAAGAAAAGAAACACAACCTTTCTTACTTCTTTCTTGGTTGTTTAGCTAAAGACAGACTCAAAAAGGTAAGCAAGAACACAAGTATACTAAAGAGAAGTGAGGTACAACTACTATCAACAGTATTCAGCATGAAGAACTAATGGAGGGAGAGGAGAGAGAAAGAAGCAACAAGGACGCTAACAGAGAAAGAAAATAAAGAAGGTCCAGTACCCCTGCAACTGCCACACTCAGGGGTTCCTTGGAGTAGCAATAAAGACTTCCTCTCTGCTGCTTGCATCTTCCCAAAATAAAATAACTTTGGTGCACTACATTTTTAATCACAGAGTAAAAATATGAATGTTGGATCAAATTTAAACTGCATAAAGGTGGATGATTTCTTTCATGATTTTGGATTCAAGAAAATGGGTCATCACGGTTTTAAGATTCTACACTTTCTCTTCGTCGTCACCTTCATTCTGGTATCTTTCGTCGGTATGTACACATATTATGGTTAGTGATGTCTCATTGAATGCTGCAAAGTACTTGAATAGCATTCATGGATTTTAAAGTGTTACATTATTAGGATAGATATGGGAAAGGCAAAGGAAGTCCAATTAGGAAGATCTCTGCAGGAAAGTAAATCTTGACTGTGCACTGAGGAGGTTCAGCCAAAGAAATGGTGATTTTTTTTGCATATTTTTCAGTATCGCCTTCTCCATCACCATCAATTGCCACTTAAACTCAAGCTCCTTCTCCGGTTCCATCAATTCATCGACACTCCCATCACCATACCTTTATCCCAGCTTCCCACAGCGTAAGGCAGAAAAGAAGAGGAGGTACTAAATTCAGGTAATTCATCATACCCATCAATCACAAGGCAAAGTTTCAGAGGTGCTATTCCATGCAAGAAATCATTATGAATCCAGCACCAAACAACAGTTTTCAAATGGCATTCGAAAGAGTGAGGCCATATTCAAAATTGCAAAGTAAGCAAAGCATAAGATCCCAATCAAACCATGTTATCGAACATTTACGGACATAGAACGGTAGTTTATAACAGCCAGGTTTCATGAGCTCAAATGATTCCGCTGACAGGCCAGGGAAACAAGGCACCAAGTAGACATACACCAAAACATCTGCATCCAGCTAGTAGGACTTTAACTCTTCGGCTGCACCAGAAAGAATCAAAAATTTAATCAGCTCCCAAGTAAGAGATACTGTGAACATCAGATCTGAAACTCAAAAAATCTAAAAACCTACCACAACTTAGAGTATCAGCTTCGATAGCCTCCAGAACTGCGACGATCATATGGCCCAGAACGATCACGGTTAAAACGTTCACCTCCTTCACGACCACCACCATCTCTGCTGCTGCGGCTTCCATATCGATCTCCGTTCCTGTCAGGTCCACCTCCACCACCATACCGACCACCTCTACCCCCTTCACTAGGGCATTCTCTGGCAAAGTGTCCTGGCTTACCACAATTATAGCAATCTCCACCACCACCACCACCACCAGATCCCCTACCACCACCATAATCACGGCTACCGCGATCACGATCGCGGTCACGACCCCGATCTCGGTCACGGTCACGGGGTCGATCACTATCAAAATCTCTACCTGAACCTTGCTGAGGCTGCGCTTTGTCTACAGTAATAGCACGGCCGTCTAAGTCCATTCCATTCATTGCTTCAATGGCATCTTCCATTGCTCTCTTCTCATCAAATGTGACAAAACCAAATCCACGAGATCGGCCAGAGAACTTGTCAAGTACAACCTTTACCAAAAAGTTAAGAGGCATTGGAACATTGCAATTTAACATCCAAATAAGGAAAAGAGAAAGTGGGAAACAAAATAAGAAAAAGAGAGGAAACAGTGGTAGACAACTACTATTTTAACACTCATAGTAGACTTCATAGTTCATAACACCAGAAAACTTCCAATGAATAAAAAAAGTTTTGACAAGAAGAACTCAGATTCTCGTTTGTTCTTGCATCTACACTAAAATTTGATACATGTCTGATGTAGTACCCTAACAACAATCTACATTTTCCTAAATTAACTATTTTTTTCTTGTGAATTTTAAGGTTTTCATTCTGACTTTTGAAAGAAAGCTCTATGAAAGTTCCAGAATTGCAGAACATTAAATTGGCTAGCAAGAAGATCAAAACCTTTTACATAATCCCTTGACAATGTATGTGTGCATCCATGGGAAGAAGACACTGATTTACCTTCACTTTACTCATTAGAAGTTGTGAGTGAGGTCAGAACTGAGGAGTACAATGATATCAGTACAAAGGCATGTTATAGCATTCAAAGCGCAAGAGTAAGATTTTATTTTTATTTTTTTGGGTAAGTTAAAAGATCTTATTTACCAACAGAAGTACGTAGAGAGTTTTTAACACTGATTTGGACAAGTCCGAAATTCAGGCTCAGCGAACTTCCTTCAAACACTACAACTATAGTTACTCAACGAAAAACGCAACAAACTAACGAAAAAAATTCAACTTTTGCATAATTCCTCTTAGCTAGAGTAAGAAATTACTCAGAAGATTTGAATTGTTCACCCTAAGAGGTCAAAATAGGTACATTAACAGGCATGTAGAAGGGAGATAGTATGAAAGTGGTCAAAACCCTCATCCCTCCTTGAAACGGAAGGAGTTCACAAGTAAGAATGGTCAAATTCTAGTCAAATCAATGGGGTGAAATCCTGAACAACATACTCTTGACACAAATGATTAGCCCAGCAGCAATACAGAAAAAACAACAAAGAAGAAGAAGAAAAGAGAAGCAAAAGAAAAACCATGCTCTGACAAATTGAACAATTGGAAAACAACCTAAAAAATAAACCATCCTCACCTTTGCATCAACAAGATGACCAAACTTCTCAAACGCGTCTTTTAATCCTCGATCAGAAGTCGACCAGGACAAGTTACCAATAAAACAGCGATATTCATCCTCCTCCGACATTTCTGAAACAGATTGCTTCTACTGACAAAAAGGGAAGAAAAAGAGAGATTGGGGAGGAAGTAGAGAGGGGAAGTCAAGCCAAGAGCCACAACAGGTACACAAAACTATTAACTCAGTTATGATAATCGGGCCTGCTTATGTGGATTACAATACTAGATCCATTTTCTCCACCCCAGACAAAAGTAGGCTTAGACAAACAAGTAAAGAGCTCTAAATGATCATCAACAACAAAGGAGAAAATACAATTCCATGGGACAAATCTTGAACAACAGAGACTGCAAGTTACTATTTTTAGGTTTTATCAAAAAGGATTATCACAACATCATACTCCTCTATGCAGTCTCTTGAATAATAATATACTGCATTTTGTTACAAAATTGTTGGGTTTCAACAATTAGTTTCTGTGTTCTAATTGTGATTTCATAACAACATAATGAGAACTTGAAAAG
This sequence comes from Solanum chiquidenum, assembly GCA_029582725.1. NCBI lineage: Eukaryota > Viridiplantae > Streptophyta > Magnoliopsida > Solanales > Solanaceae > Solanum > Solanum chiquidenum. Next base: position 13,718 of record JAJOOS010020790.1, on the reverse strand, counting down.
TTACCCTGAAATAATACATAAAGGGACAAAAATACATGAAAACATAAGCTCAACAAAGAAAGAGCATCAACCAACAAAATCATTATGTAAAGCCTACTATATGGCAGACACCAAAAAAATCAAATGACCATCCTTCCTATGCGTGGGACATGGATAAATGTTTCTAAATTTGTACAGAATAATCATATGTAACACAAGCCCACAGTCTCAATCTATCACCTCTAACTCAGTTAAAATTATCCCATCAGCTTTGACTACTTTTAACTATTTAGCATACTCTCACCCCCATTCCACCCACATTAAATAGTGCACTACACAAAAATAGCCAAAAATATATGACATCAAAAGAAGAAAAATATTTGAGTCCTTCTTACACATTAATCAAGATGTGAATTCTTGATTCTTCTTGAAAAACGGCATTCAGTGATTATAAAATGAAAATCATTATCTTTTATCAGCCGATAAAGTACAAATTGAAACACAAACTGTAGAGGGAATTGCTTCAAGAAAAGAACATGGGCAAGTCAATTTCACAATTTTATGAAAACCCAAATCACCAACTGCCCTAATTAACTATTTAGTATACTCTCACCCGCACAGCACAAAAATAGCTAAAAATATATAACATCAAGATAAGAAAAATATTTGAGTCCTTGTTCAACACTAACCAAGAAGTGGATTCTTTATACTTCTTGAAAAACCGCATCCAGTGATTATTCAAGAAAATTCATTATCTTTTATTTGCCGACAAAGTACAAATAGAAACACAAACAGTAGAGAGTATTGTTTCAAGAAAATAACATGGGCAAGTAAATTTCACAATTTTATGAAAACCCAAATCACCAATTGCCCTAATTAACCATTAAAGATTCAAGATTCCCAAAAATAAACTAGATCTTCGAGACAGACCGTAAAAGAAAATAGAAAGTAAGAAACAAAATTGCAGGTAATGGAGACAGTAATCAACAGTACCTTAGAAGATTGAAGAGAAAAGTGAGAGAGCGGCGACGATATGCAGAGATGGAGAAAAGTTTTGGTAGCGTTTTACTCGAACGAAGAAACGAAACCCAATCTTGAAGAATCGGGTCGGTCACTCTCTTCTGTTCTGTTCTTAACCCTAATTTTATTTTACTGTAAGCAACCCTACTTTATATAACCTCGTAATGTCCGGTTCTAGAGTTGCATTATAATTTTGGGACAAATTAATAGTTACACAAATGTTTATTAATGTAATTAACCTACGAAAACATGAGGTGAAAAACGTCAAACTAATGGGCGTTTAATCATAGAATTTGGAACCTTAACTTCAAGATTGATTTGAAATGAAAGTTTGTTTACAAATTTGTATTAAATTTAATTTGATTTTTTTTTAATAACGAATAACTAGTTATTATTATTAATTTGTTAAATCAGTGAATTTTTGTAAATTTATATGTATATATTTGAAAGTTTGTAATAACATGCTATCATAAATATTTATTTATAAAAAAAATATAAAAATATGTGATTTATTAATTTGTGTCTAAGAATATTTCGATACCTTATTTATAAAGTATGAATTGATCATTTGATATGGTTATATAAGAGTTGAAGAAATTTTAATAGTTTTCACAAATTGTGAGGTATTCATATTTATATGATAACAAAATATAATTGAATAAATTCAAATTATATATACAAGTAAAATTTCAACTTCAAATTAAGATTTAAAATCATGTTCCTTAGACACCATTATGTAGTTATTAAGTTGTGCGATTAAACACATAAGACTAAATTCATAAACTTGTTTGTTTGTGGCAAAATAAGAGTTTGCTTGGATTGACTTTTAATTTTTGCTTATAAGTCAAAAATTGTAGATTAAAAAAATAAAAAATATAAACCTATATGGGCTAGCTCGTTGGGTTGGCCTGGCCTAACAATTTAGCAGGGCTGAGCTAAGACTTTTTATATTCATTTAAGAAAAAAACATTCTATTCCAGTACAGATAAATCTGTTGTCTATGGGGCTGGCTTATGGGCTAAACAAAAAGTAGAACGAAATATTAGAAGTAACAAAAATCCAAACTCAAAGTCTATTTAAAGTTTTAAATATTAAAATTTAGAATCATCAAATATGATGTACTTAGTATTCTTATTACTAATGTAACATCGGAATAATCATTTAGCATTGATGGACGTGTTCTCACCAAGAAAAGAAATTGCATTGATCATGAAAATATTCAAATGCTTGTTGCTACTCGAAATTGATTGCATGATTTTTCTTATACTAATAATATTTTTTTGTGAGCATGTACATATTATACATAGTTTTTAAATTTAGTTATGTTTTAAAGTTCAACTAATTAATATTGCATATAAACTGTAGATAAAATTGAAAATTAAGACAACCTTGCCACGAGCGAATTCATATGTGCTTGACGAAGATGACATGTTAGTGTTGGATACGCCATAAGTATCATGAATTTTTTTAAGGAGTTCATTTCTCACTTTTTAATGGTTGAAATATTTTCATATTTTTATGTGTGTTTTATTGAGATTATTGAAAAATAATTAGGTTAATATTTTTATTTAGGTAGTTATATTTTTACTTGAAGTCAAACTTAATAAGTATTATAATTTATTTTTTTGTGGATTTGGTTAACAAATATTAACCTAACACCATGTAATATTATTTTGTTTATACTTATGTTAATATTTATAAATTGTAATTTAATTTAAAAATTATAAAATATATTATTATTTTTTAAAAAAAAGTGGGTTGACCCGTCATGACTGCAACTCACGTACGAATGGATTGGGCTGATTGTTTTCTGACCCACAAAAATGGGTCAGCCCGACTTGACCCGTTTAATTTCAAAGTCTATATGGGCTCAGATGGCCAGATTGGGTGGGCTAACACATATTGACAGTTTTGCTTATTTGACTTAAATTTATCATTTTAGTTTAAAATTAAATATTTATAAGTATTTCTTTATTTATCCAAACTGTTAAAGTGTGTTAAGATTTATTTTAACTTAAAAACAATTTAAATAAATCAATTTAAATAGACTCTCGATAAAATAGATCTTGCTACACTTCATTGGGAAATATTCGTTAGTCGAACACATCCGTCTTATTGATTTGTAGACCAATTAAGAAAAGTAAAATGTTCAATACTGAAATATATGTAATATGTTATCTTCTGTATCTTATAACCAAATCTAATAAAATGACCAAGTTCTTATATGATTCAACCGAGTAATAAATTGGAGTGGAAAATCACAAATTTCAAACTCACGAATATTATTGTAAACATAAAATTTAATGTAAGAATAAAATTAATTAAACATGGAATATATTAATGTAACCAAACTAAACATAAAATTTAATGTAAGGATAAAATAATTAAACATGGAAAATATTAATGTAACCAAAACTAAGATGAATATAGAAAATATTACCGTAAACATAAAATTTTGTTATAAACTCTAGAAATTTATTATGTGTCCTTAAGAAATTTATTTTCTTCATTGTTGTCCAGATTTTTTTTAGTAATTATTCCTTGATAGAATAGATTAACTGTTTGATAATAACAATGATACTTTAAATTATAAATTTCACCAAACTCAATAAACGGATCAAATCACACTTGCACTTAGTTTTATTTTCAAAAGTAATGGCATGAGATGACGAGGAGAAGAATAAAATTTTCTTTGTATTAAATTTGAAACAAAACCTATAAATATAAGCTAATGATAATGTTTGTTGAGAAAAATAAAATAGCTGTTTTTTTGGATCTAAAAGGCATACCTTTTTAAAAAGGGCAAAGGGTTTGAAAAATACTCTAATTTTGGTCAAAATTGTTGTTGATATCAAACTTTATGGATGACCTTTTACCCCAGCATTATTTAATAGTGTATGTCCATTACTATTTAAAATGATGCAATATTTATGATGTCCCCTTTAAAATACACTATTAAATAGTACACGAGGTAAAAAGTCTTTTCCAAAGTTTGGTATCATAACAACAATTTCGACCAAAGTTGAAGTATTTTTCAAATCCTTTTCCCTTTAAAAAATAATTGTCTTTACCAAAAAATAAAATCACAAAAAATAAAATCTTCATTTTTCATTTACACAAAAAAATAATAAAAAAATACCGAACAACCACTATTCAATTCCCTCTTATATTGCTACTTCAAAGCAAATGCTAATTATATATATATTGTACAAATACAATCAGGATATTTAATTACTTGCATTTTGAAATTTCATGTCCATTCAGGCTGTAATTGTTTTGAGTCAAAACAGGTAGTATATTTTATGAATACAATAATTATTAGGTAGAAAAGTGGGTAATAACAGAAGTAAAAATGTTAATATAAGTTTTTAACATATTGTATCTAATTACCGCATTTAGCGCAATTGATTTTCATTCTGTTAGCTTTCTGCTATTTAAGACATTCTGCAGAAAATGACCCATCTTGCTTTTCCAATTTCATTGTGTTTATTTAATACTTTCTCCGTTTCAAAATAAGTGTCATATGAGCAAAAATCATGTTTATTATCTGAGCAAGATTATGTTCAATAAGAAATCAATAAATATAATGTATAGTTTACTAAATTATCTCGATTTAATATATGTTTCTAAAAAACTTAACACTATAAAGGTATAGTTAAAAAAATATAATTTTTACTTAAATTTTTAAAATGACACTTATTAATTATAGAAGTAAACTTATGACATATATGTTTGAAATTTGGTCCGTTAGTCCAAAACTTTTTGATAAATAAATGAAAGTTTGGTTAGCGGTCCAAACTTCCAACATTTTATAAATGAAGTTTTATCACCTCTGATCTGTAAAATTGATGTGAACTAACATATAAAATCGGTCAACATACAGAAACAATCAACTATTATTGAAACACCGGATAAAAATATTTATATAATTTAATTATTTAAAAGATAGTAGCCTATGACAATTTAAACTTATCGATGACATAGATTATAGACGACTTAGTATATTTATTTTATCACTATGTACAGTCAAATTTTATTATGATAGTAGAGTTTATCTTTTCTGACATGCTAATTTATATGTTGTTACTTATAAATCGACGTGTAGATATATGAACTCACAATTTATGTTTTTTGGTATTTTACTTCTATACAGAAAATTGATATTTAAATCTCAATTAATTATTATAAAAAAATAGCAAAATAATTAGTTTAATAATTTTGTGTAGCAAAAAAAAGAAATATATTTGTTAATCAATTTAATAATAATATGATTGTAGAAAAAAATAAATACCAATAGTCTTTTCTCACGATGTTATGACTTATGATCATAATTGATGAACACCATTTAAATATATTTTTTTATTTCAGATATTCGGATTTTAAATTATTAAGTGCGAAAAATTATAATAAAATATTGTTATAACTAAGTTTGATTATACTACTTAAAAATCAATTTCACAAATTAGTTGGCTCGAGATGAGTATACCTGAGTTACCAAAAAGTTAGAAAAAGATCAAATTTAAGGAAAAACTGATTTGACCAAAGAGAATCATTAAGCTTGAAATCTTTTAATAATTATTTTTCTATTTAAACAAAAAACATATCTTTTCAGTACGTATATTTCTTTTTAGAAAAGAATGAATAAAAAGAAAGACGTAAAACACACATCTAATTCCAAATCTGGATAAAATATTTTATTTTTAAAGGAAAATCATTTCAAAAGCAAAAAAATTACAGCTATATATGAATTTAAATAAATGTTTGAAAGCAAAAGCAATCCCCTAATTCACGTGCCTTGTATCATCAATAGAATTTCAAAGTCATAAATATTTTTATTTATTTAGTTATATATATTGCTTTATCTTTACTTTAATTAGTTGTTCAAAAAGCCATTCTTTATGTGCATGCATGGCTTATTAATTTTTCCTCTTACTATATAATATAATACTTAAAAGGGGGATCCTTTATATTTTCCTTCTCCTTCCCTCATTTTCTACTTCAACTTTCTTATAATAAAACACTATGGGAGATATGCACTATTACTTTCTTATAAGATTATTTGTGTTTATTATTATTTTGAATATTGGAAATGGAGAATATCCAATAGAAGATTTGGTGGAAAATTTACCAGGGCAACCAAAAGTTGAATTTAGACAATATGCTGGATATGTGGATGTTGATGAAAAGGCTGGAAGAAGTTTGTTTTATTACTTTGTTGAAGCTGAAAAAGATGTTCATAAACTACCTCTAACTCTTTGGTTAAATGGAGGTTTGCTTTTCTTCTTTTCAATTTCCTCTTCCATACTTCTCAATTTCTAATTCGAGTTTTCGATCATTTGAACCAAGGGTCTTTTGAAAACAAACTGTTTGTCTCTACGAGATTATAAGGATAATGTATCTGTATTCTCTACCCTCCTTAGCAGGGGTGGAGCTAGTAAGGGCTTAGAGGTTCATCCAAACCTCTTTGGCAGAAAATTATAAGTATTACTTATAAATGGTTAAAATTAATATTTTTTTTATGTATATATATATATATATAATAGATGTTGAACTTCTTTAACTTCTTCGTATGATTATTTTTTCATATTTTCAATTCCTTAGTAAAGATTTTAACTCCATCAATACTCTGTATACTTTATTTGTGGAGATTTCATTGAATATACGATATTGTTGTTGGTCGAGGGATTGGGATTTATGTCTATTGAAAAGGCCCAATTAAGTTGCTCTTTTATTATTTGAAGCTGATAATTTCCCTGATCTGCAAAAATATGATTTTTGTAACCTATGTTTTCTTGCTCGGGCTCATCGCACAGGCTTATCTAATGAAATTTATTTCTTTGGTACGAAAAGTCTATGCGCACATGAAGGATAGTGACGATAGATTCCTGGTCATAAAAAAATAAAAATGATATTGATATATAATTCAAAGTCATTTTTATTGAGGATTCTGTGCTAATCATTTACTATATCACAAGATATTATGTCTTAATTGAGTTTTTCTTCTTTTGATATTATGTATTATATACTTTTATATTTTTTTCTTAACTGTGAAGGAACAGTTACTTTCTTTGACCCATTTTTTTTTAATGGCAGACTAAATGATTTAATAAGTATGTGGGGAAATAATATGTAAGAGCATTCAACTTTTCCATTAATCACCATGCACCTTATCTATCAATATGTATATATTGACTATATATACTCTGGACTGTACTACTCGACACCTTATTATTAATTAACTTGGTTGGTTGGTGATATTTGCAGGTTTTGGGACCAATCTTTTTAATGATTTATTTCTTCAAAATGTGTGATCGTTTTTAAAGCAACTTATTTCTTATATATAAATTATATAAACCAAAAATAAGAAAAAAGTATATATTCAACCTTATTAAGTCATTTTTTAAAAAACTTTTTTACCTAAAAAGATATTGTCTAGTACTCGCCGCATGTAGGTCATCTGATAAAATTAGGGACAACTAGACCAAATTATTATACCATTTTTGAAAGCCATTTGACTAATATTATTATTCTATCATAGTCATAAGTAGATATATAATCGAGATATTTTTCGATTGATACATTTCTTTCAAATATATTTGAAAAATATTTTTCTTAAGTCGATTGAAAATAATATCTCTATTCTATAAAGTTAGAGATAAGGTTTGCGTACATGTCCTTCCGTCCTCACTTATGAGAATATACAATATATTATTGTTGTAGCACTTGTATAGGTGATGATTCTCATGATACAATGGAGCAATGTGCAACATCATTACTCAACATTTGAATTATAAGCTTTTGATATAAAGTACTCATTTAATTAATACTAGCTATACTCTACAAATTAAATTATTACTAGTATCTTTTTATTTTTAAATTTACCAGGTCCAGGATGTTCATCAATTGGAGGGGGTGCCTTTACAGAACTAGGACCATTTTTTCCTAGAGGTGATGGCCATGGTCTCAGAAGAAATACTAAATCTTGGAATAAAGGTATAATATTATATTACCTTAATTATGCTACATAATTACAAAAATAAAATATTAATATTTAATTCTGCATTAACATATCTTTTTGTTTTGATTTTTATTACAGCATCAAATCTGTTATTTATTGAATCTCCTGCTGGGGTTGGATGGTCTTATTCAAACACATCCAGTGATTATACTTGTGGAGATGAATCTACTGGTATTTATTTAATTTCTTAACCTTTAATTTGGTGAAAATTAAATATATGGTTAATTATGAAAAAGAGATAAAGGAAAAAATAATATTCTTATTTTTAACTTTTGCAGCAAAGGATATGCTCAATTTCATGCTTAAATGGTACGAAAAATTTTCAGAATTAAAATCTAGACCCTTGTTCCTTACAGGTGAAAGTTATGCAGGTACGACATATATATATATGATATACCCTATGTGCAATTATTATATACTTTCTATGTTTACATCCCGTTATCACGCTATGATTTTCCAGAGTCGATATTTATAAATTTTGACTAATATTTTAAAATGTGTCAGATTTATATGAGAAAGATAATAATTTATAGTATCATTTATATAGTTTTCAAACATTTAAAGTTTAAATCTTAAATTGATCTAGATCAATAATTCAGATCAAAAAATTAGTTAAATTAACTCTTATGAAACAAAACATGATAAGTAAAAGTGAACGGAGGGAGTACTTATTATTTCACCTATTTCTTGAACTAGACTTGATTAATGTGCGATTAATAATCATTATAAATAGACTTCAACAGTTCTAATGTATTTCATTACTATTATATATACACACTCTTTCCGTCTAAAATGACAGTCACTTTTAACTTTTCAAGATTCAAACTATATGATTTTTAATTAATATTTTGAAATAAACTTATTCATCATAGAAGAATTGCAACTTAAATTTCAATTTGATAGCTAATATCCATATTCATTAATTCTGGTGATAGGACATTATATACCACAGTTGGCAAATGTCATACTAGACTACAACAAGCAGTCCAAGGATTTTAAGTTTAACCTAAAGGGAGTAGCTGTAAGAATATTACTCAATTTTATTTTTTTTAATTTATATTAAAATCATCCCTCCTAATTATTTTTATTTATTCAGATTGGAAATCCACTTTTGAGAGTAGACAGAGATGTTCCAGCAGTGTATGAATATTACTGGTCACATGGAATGATATCAGATGAGTTATTTTTGATAATCAAAGAGAATTGTGATTTTGATGATTATGAATTCCCAGTTCCTCATAATGTATCAATTACATGCAATCAAGCTATTGATGAAGCTTATAAACTAATTTCTGACTACGTTAATGTCTACGACGTTATTTTGGATGTTTGTTATCCATCTATCGTTCAACAAGAGCTGCGTTTACATAAACAAGTAAGCACTTATAACTATATAATAAAGTTCAATAACTATACGTGAAATTAATTATATTATTTGTTGGATGATGTACTAGGTAACTAAGATGAGTGTGGGAGTTGATGTTTGCATGACATCAGAAAGATACTTCTATTTCAACCTTCCTGAAGTTCAAAAGGCTCTTCATGCTAATCGGACTAATTTACCTTATGAATGGAGCATGTGCAGTGAGTATGTAACTAAACAAAATTGTTTTGATTAACTTATAAGAAAAATAATTAATTAATTACACTATTATTATTTATTAATTTAATTTGTTTTTGTGTGAGACAGTGTGCTGAATTACTCTCAATCAGATGGTGACATTGATATGCTTCCATCCCTCAAAAATATTATTCAACATGACGTACCTCTTTGGATATTCAGGTAAACACAAGTTATTAAAATTAATGAATACGACGCAATTTCCTCTTCACTAGATGATGTGTGTAGTTTAGTAGTCAATGAAGTATACATACGCGCAATGATTCTAATGAATATTATTAATTACGACATACAGTGGGGATCAAGATTCAGTGGTACCACTAATAGGTTCACGAACATTGGTTCGTGAATTAGCTCGGGATCTAAAGTTCAAGACCACCGTACCCTATGGGGCATGGTTTCACAAAGGGCAAGTAGGAGGATGGCAAGTGGAATATGGAGAAAAACTCACATTTGCAACAGTAAGAGGAGCAGCTCATATGGTGCCATATGCACAACCATCAAGGGCTTTGCATCTTTTCACCACATTTGTTCATGGAAGAAGATTGCCTAACACCACTCATATTCCAATTAATTCATCATTCAATTTGAAAAATTAATTTCATTCTGGCTAAAGTATTCAAGTGGTTGTCTACTTTTGATAGTTTATGTTGTTGTGCATAAATATGAATGGATACATAAGTTTCATCTAACATTCTTCAATTAATTAACTTGAAATTGAGTTGTAGTTAATTAGTTGATAAATATTATATGGGGATTTTTATACTGCACAACAGCCAAACAATGCCTATGATAAAAAAAAATTTAAAAATCTTTATTTTTTACAATTTTTATTCGGTATATAGTGTATAATCGATATATAATTACTATACACACTTACCACACTTATTATACATGTTGAAAGTTGAATAAAATCAGCAACGAATATCACATTCTCCTCTCCCCTCAAATAAGTATTGATCATGTAAGAGATACTTTACATAAAAGTTGTATCGATGTGTAAGATGACTTTTGATATATTAAATGGGAAATTGTATAAAATAGTAAACTATTAATTCAAATTAAATGTTATAACCACAGTTTGATTTAATTGTAACCCGTAGCAAACTGTTGTCATTCAACTCTCTTCCTGAAATTCTCGCTCGCCACTCTCGTTTTCTCGCTAGCAGTCTCTCCCTCGCCTCTCTCACTTTTATACAAACACAAATGTATAAAATGTGTTTGTATAAAGTGAGAGAAAATTATATATATACATATCTTTTCGTTCGCCTCTCCCCCAGAGAATCTCGCTCGTCACTCTCACTCGCCTCTCTCACTTTATACAAACACAAATGTATAAAATGTGTTTGTATAAAGTGAGAGAAAACTGTATATATACATACAAATACATATATTTTCGTCTTATGTACACTTATAATTATACAAATACAGATCTTTCCCTGCCCAGTTTTCTTTTGTCTTTCTCGCTTTATACAAACATAGATTATACAAATGATTCTTTTGTATATGTATACCGAAACAGATTATACAAATGATTCTTTTGTATATGTATACCGAAACAGATTATACAATTGATCTTTTGAGTATGTATACCGAAATATACATATTAATAGCCATAGCAAACATAAGGTTTGCTATGGAGCGCAATTATACAAACTATAGCTATAGAATACAAATATGATTTTTATGTTTGTTAAACCTAAAATTTACTCTTGTTAAATTTATGACAATAAAAAGTTCATAAATTGATGATGTATATTATGTGTACACAAAATCTATATATTTGCTAGCTATTTTGTAAATTAGATCATTCAAAGGTATGGGACTTGTAATTATTTCTTGGATATACAATTTCTCCAATTATTTAAGTAAGAAAATCATTACATGAATATTTTGATCATAATAAGTGAATCAATGCATTAAATATATTAATCAGATCAAGTTACACCTAATTGTTGGGATACGTCTGTTTTTGCTTTATCAGTTGGTTGTATAGTTGCATTCATGCAATTATATATTCCATCAGTAAAACAATGTAATGACAACTAAAAATGGAGTCAGTATAAGATGTCGGTTTTTGATTAATATTACTTTGTCGCTATCTTTCTTTCATAAAAATGCAATCCCAATCATTAGTCGTATATAGAGATTCGGAATTCAATATTGAATCAATCCTATATTTCGATCGATTCATCATGAATCCCTTGAACGCTTTGACGACAAATAGCAGCACGGGACACAGAAAACCCAAGTATACATTCCTAAAATCTAAAACTGGAAAAATATTAAAAGGTATGAATGCCATCCACATTACAAAAAATAAAATAAAAAAGAGGTTGTGAAAATGTAATAACTGCAGCACCAATATACAAAACAAAAAAAATATTAAACGTCTCATCCATAAAGGTCCCAAAAATCTATATGTTTTATGTATCAACACGTGAACTCCTACTGTCAATTATATTTATACTTATTAATTCGTCAGTTGTTTGTGTTTACAAATAGTTGACTCAATTATAATACTCACTAATGATACTTTTATTTACGTAATCGGATGGTATAAAAATGTATTTTTCAATATTTAACTCTTTAACCTTAAATCTCATTCCCTAAATAATTATAAAAATATCACGACACATGTTAAGGATAATTATGATACTGTGTCTAGTAAAAAACCGTGATCACATAAAATGGATCGAAGGAAGTATCATTCTTCAAATTAATGAATTTCAATTATTACAATGAGATAAATAATGGCACTATAGCAAAATCTTTAGGGACATTTACAAAAATTATTAATTGCCCCTAAAAATATATATTTAATCGTAATTAAGTTACTATCGTTAATTAATTATTTTTAGTGTATAGTGGGGGAAGTAAATTTTAAAAGGACAGAAGAAAACGAAACCCCCAAAATCATGCAATTTGATGTTTGACACATTGCCATCTCTTTAGTTAAGTGTGGAAAGAGAAACAAAAGATAAAAAAAAATATAAATTATGTCTACATATAGTGAATAGGTGCACTACACAAACATCACCACCTAATTCTCTCTTTTCTCTTCATCTTCTTCTCTTTCTTATATATTTTTTCTTTCCAAGAATTCATTATACTAATTTTAAAATGGCACTCATATTTTTCATTCTAATTTTAAGCCATCTAGTAGGGATGTCACATGGCCAACTAAAAGTTGGTTTTTATGGCAAAACATGTCCTGAGGCTGAGAACATTGTTAGCACTGTTGTCCGTCAAGTTGCTGCCTCCAGCCAAAGAATTGCTCCTGTTTTGCTTAGGCTTCATTTCCATGATTGTTTCGTTCAGGTTAGTATTTCTCTCAATTTACTAGCTAGTCAGACACAAATTCAGAATTTAGAGTCAGTGCGCACTATACACTTCTTGCAGAGTAATTTATTAAAATTTACATATGTATAAGTGATTCGACCCGAAAGTAATGAGTTTAATTGATCAGGGGTGTGATGGATCAATTTTGTTAGAAAATGGGGAAATTGGAGAAAGACATGCATTTGGACATCAAGGAGTTCAAGGATTTGAAGTAATTGAAAGAGCCAAAGAAGAAATAGAAAAAGTGTGCCCTGGCATTGTTTCTTGCGCTGATATTGTTGCTTTGGCTGCTAGAGATGCCGTTGTTTTGGTACTTTAATTTTTTTTTTCATCTTGGAATTGTCACATGATCAGTTATGTTTTCTCTTGATTAACTACACTGTAGATTTTTTTTAATTGTGACAAATTCGTTGTTTTTTTATGTATATATAATAAATGTTCGACAGGCAAATGGACCTTCATACGAGGTGGAAACAGGAAGAAGAGATGGAGTGATATCAAATTTAACATTAGCAGATAACATGCCGGATGTTAGCGAGTCTATTCATATACTCAAAGCTAAATTTTCCCAAAAAGGTCTTTCGGAGAAAGACCTAGTCGTGCTAAGTGGTAATTTATCTATAACAACAGATAACTCGTCATAATAAATTTGATGTCATAATAATCTTACTATATATAGTCAATAAAAGTTGATATGTTAGTGTATATAACTTAGATCAAAATTTTTGTTTTATAAGT
>JAJOOS010020789.1:0-35928 GCA_029582725.1 Solanum chiquidenum | reverse complement strand
CTTTACCTCATATTAGACATCATAATCGATGTTTGGCTTAGTTATTACTTCGCACCAATCGACACTAGCCTATTAGATAGTATCACACTAAATCTATGTTGATAATTCTTTTCTTGTAGATTACCTCCTTGGTCCGGCAAGTAGCAAGAAGACGAGTTCTAACGTTTGCAACCGCTAAAAGGACTTCTAAACGAAAGAATTATCAATGCATGCAAAACACTATTCAAGAATTGCTTATTTATTATTCATACTTTGTTAATCGCTCATGGTTCCCACAACACTAGTTATGAAAGTTTGCTACTCATTATCTCAAGAACACAATCAAAATTTATTAAAGTAAATATGTTTGTGTTAATCATAAAAAGTTAAGAACAATAGATAAACTATCTTTTATATATCACGAATACAAATAAATAATAAAGGAGAAGAAAGAATAAACCACAATTCTCCGGCCTCCACGGCGGCTCTTCCAAAGTTCGTAAGCTAGAAAAAAATTTATATTGTGTCTTGTATCTTGATTTTTGGCTCCCCCTCAAGAATAACTTTCATGCCCTATTTATAGATATAGAAACCCTAAATAAAATAATTGAGTCCAAATTAAATTAGGAATCCAAAACCAAAAGGAATTGGATTCCTTTTATTTTTTTCCGCCGCGTGAATCATGGTGCTGCCGCCTCAACATGTTTCTTCACTATTCACTTGCTGCCACGTGGCAGCAACAACCATCAAAATTGAAAATTCTCAATTGCAGCCGTCATTCCCATATATATATAAATATATTATTTTATTCAATTAATCCATTAAGCTGTCTGCTTGATTTCCTTCTTCAACCTTCCATCTTTAATTTCGTTTTAGCTCTAAACTTCCTCATTTTTCCACAATTTTAACCCTACAAATGAAATACATAATTTAGGACAATTCATAAAATTTATGCTCAAAAAGGACAAATATCAATAATAAATATGAGGCAAATGATGATTAAAAATATGTATTTTGACCTCACATCACGTACCCTCATACTCTTAGAACTACATGCCCCCGTAGGTATAAGTCTCTTCTGTGGGCATTAGATTTAGTGATCACGCTAGTCATTCTAATATACATACCCCTGGCAAGGTATATTGGGTCCTCTCGTTGGGGCGTATACATCGGACTCTACGTTTTGCTCAAGTAATTTTATGTTGGTTAGTAGTAGCTCTCACAGTCAGACTCTCAGTTCATTTGACCAGGTTTTCAGTATATACTTCAACATTTAGTTCAACATGTTATTTTCATGATTAGTACTTGGTCAATGCATTCAGCTTAGTTTTTCAGTTATGTGAAATTTACATTCTTACTCAGTTTATGTCATTTCTTAGTTATGCTTTGTTCATCGATTATCTATATCCTGCATGCTCAGTATATTCCAAGTACTGACGCATACTCTGTGCTACATCCTTTCATAATATAGGTTCAGGTACTCAGCATCCAGATCACGCATAGATTGATCCTCTATCCGTATTCACCAGCTTCAATGGTGAGTCCTCATACTTCAAGGAAATAGACATGCTATTCCTTTTAGTCTTTATTCAGTTTTCAGTTTTGCTAGACTTAGCTGGGGGCATGTCCCAACAATTCTAGTAAGTTAGAGGCTTTTCAGACATAATATTAGATTCAGCTTTAGTTTTGAATGATATTTCAGTCTTACTAAACTCTTAGTACGTTAATATATTCAAATCAGTTTTGGGTATTCCCCTCTTTAAGTCTTCTACTATTTTAGCTTCTGCATAGTATATATTTTACTAAGTATGTTACAGTATGCTTATGATATGCTCTAGAAACAGGGTTAGCTTGGGGTCACTTGTGATCCTAGATCTCGTATTACGTCAAAAGGGTAGCGTCGGGGCGTTACAAACTTGGTATCAGAGCATTAGGTTTAAGAATCCTAGGATGCCTAAAAGCCGCACTAAGTAGAGCCTCTTTCATTGGTGTGAAGTTCACCATATCTATGAAAGGGAGGCTGCAAAGTGGTCACTCCCCAAACTCGGGGGGCGCAATTGGCTCCTAATGCCAAAACTCAGGCCCGAGCCGACCTTGCTGAACAATTTTCTACTAGCGCATGGCAGCCACACACAATCAAGAAAACAAACAAGTATATCTCGGCTTAAAACTAAGCCCTCGGCCGGCAAGGCACCTGTCAACTAATCTATAAAAGAAACAGCTACTCCCAGGAGATCATATAACTAAATAGTCAACTAGCACAGAAGTCCTGATTGGGCCATCGAGGCCACCATGATATCTATACCAAAACTAAAAGCAGGTATATATCAATACAATACAGCTCACAAGCTTCAGCAAACCAACAACATAGGCCAGTATGGCCATAACGTAGCTATACACTAGTCTGCAAGCCTCTAAGAGTAGTGCATATTAGTGGGACAGGGCCCCAGCCTACCCATAAAGATATATACAACAAAAGGTAACAAACCTCCCAACTCTGGCAGCTACGGAGGAAAGGGGCTAGCCAACAGGATAAAAGTCAATTCTGCTGCTAAGGAGGTCTACTCGGTCGTCTATCAGGACCTGCATGCATGAATGCAGCGCCCCCAAGGCAATGGGGCGTCAGTACAAAATAATGTACAGAGTATGAAAGGCAATAGACTATGATGAGGTATCCTGATATACTGGAATAATCTGATAAATAAATCAAGGATAATATAGGTGTTCTGACCTGCTCCTAAATCTAAACTTATCAAAACTAATAAAACAACAACCTTACCAAGCCCCCATTAAGCCCGGAAGGTGCCAATCAGCCTATATACCCCTATTGGTAGTCCCCTAGCCCCGTAGGCAGTCACATAGCCCTCTTAGGCATTAATATAGCCCCGTAGGCAGCACATAGCTCTCTTAGGCATCAACATAGCTTATAGACAACTCATATCCCTCTTAGGCAACAACATGGTCTTGTAGGAAGCACATTGCCTTCTTAGGAGTCAATATAGCCCTGTAGGCAATTCATAGCCCTTCTAGGCATCAATATAGTCCCGTAGGCAATTCATAGCACTTTTAGGCATCCATATGGCCCTGTAGGCAGAACATAGCCCTTCTAGGCATAGATTACATTTCTGCAGCTAACTACAATAGCCCCAAGGGAAACAATAACAATCCAATCACTAAAAGCTAGCAATTTAGTTATAAGCAACGTATACAAATAGCCTCTAAATCGTGTCCAACATAGGGACGCTACTAAATGAATAAGAATCCCGACAAGGGAGGATTATATCAACTCGAGCAGCCAATAATCAATAATAATGGCTAAAAGTGTAACAAGGATAACAACCCAATTACATTTCTCCTATGCTTTAAGGAAACATGCCGTAAGTAGGGAATAACCTTAACATACATTTCCAATGAATGCTCGAAAGATCGTAGTTTCTTCACGAAAGTTGTTCCTTATCTCCTAAGCTTCACAAACACTATATAAACACAGCTGGTACGCACCTATAAACAATTCATAATTAATCTTAAATCGGCATATTTGCCATATTCCCCCAACTTTTTGAAACATCCATATAAATTCATAAAAACAACCATAAAAGGGTCCCGAGATTATTACCTTAGTTAACCAAGTGTAAACCTTGAAGAAACACCAATAACTACAAATTTATATCTTCAAAAACCAGCTCCAAACACAGCTAATAGAAGGGGAAAATGATTTCCACGTGTAGGGATTACATTTCTAGGCACGGGGGCAATGTTTAATGGTAGAAATCGTCAAAAACTAGCCTTCATCATGCTAGAACTCCATAGGAACCCTCTCTTAAACTTTCTCTCTGGTTTGGAACTGAAATGAAATATTTTCATGGCTTAAAACGTTAAAATAAGCCGACATACCATATTTTTTACCCGACCCGGATTCTGCCCCGACAGTCCCTAGTAAAACCCTCATAACATTTTACTCTGATGTCGGTTTGATACAGGGTTCTATGCGTTGTAAACTAGACTCGTAGGCCTTCGATTTAATGGGTAATAGGTCTTTCAACTCTTTATATATTGGGAGAAAACATCCAAGACATCTGACCCAAATTTTAGAGAAATCTTTAATAAAGAACTTACGATAACTTTTGCCAACTTTTATTTTGCCACTTAACTTCAAAACTTGAGATACAACCCTTGAACACTTAAAATATGACATACCACATCATTTTTAATTTATTACACACCCTCCTTGTCTTTCCATGAAGATACAAGTTAATTTAGATGTTTTGAAAAGTCGGGGTGTTACATCCTTCCCCCCTTAGAAATATTCGTCCTCGAATGAAAAAAATCTGAGTCACGCGGTTAATTTCTTAGGAGTTTCCAAAATTTAGGCAGAGTATCCTTTGGCATTGTCACTATCCAGGAACCTAAAATGCAAAAAGTCTAACCTAGGCATCTCACATGATGACATAAATTGCTAAGCACTATAGCTCCGCAATAATGGTGCGAGCAGATATACAACGACAACAACAATAATAATAAGCAACAATGTAAAAAAATAACATAGGTATCTTACCTCACTGCACCAATATAAATTGATATGCCATCACCCTGGGATATGAAACAAGTGAGGATATTTGGACCTCATGCCATCCTCAGCTTTCCAGGTCACCTCTTCTCTATTCTTGTTTCTCCACAACACTTTAATCGAAGCCACCTCTTTGGTCCTCAATTTACGGACCTGCCTATCTAATTTGGCAACTGGAGTTTTCTAGTAGGACAAGTCCTCTATGATCTGAACATCCTCAACTGGGACAACCCGAGAAGGGTCTCCTACGCACTTCTGTAGCATAGATACATGGAAAATTGGATGAACAGATTCTAGCCCCGAAGGCAATTCTAACTCATAAGCCACTCGTCCTACCCTCCGAAGGATCCGGTATGGCCCAATGAATCTTGGACTAAGCTTGCCTTTTTTTGCCAAATCTAATAACCCCCTTCATAGGCGAGACTTTTAAGAATACCCAGTCATCGACGCAAAATTCTAAGTCCCTTCGTTGCACATCTGAGTATGACTTCTATCGGCTTTGAGTTGTTAGCAACCTCTCCCGTATGAGATTGACCTGCTCCACTGTCTGTTGTACTAAGTCCGGTCCAATCAACCCTGACTCACCTGCCTCGAACCATCCAATGGGGGATCTATATTTTCGCCCATATAAAGCCTTATAAGGTGCCATCCCGATGCTGGAATGATAACTATTATTGTATGCGAACTCTATAAGAGGTAAGTGGTCACCCCAACTCTCCTTGAAGTCTAGCGCACATGCCCGTGGCATATCCTCGAGTTTCAAAATTGTGCTCTCAGCCTGGCCATCTGTATAGGGGTGAAAGGCTGTACTAAGATTAACTTGTGTCCTTAGTGCTTTCTTGAAGGATTTCCAGAAGTTGGCGGTGAATTATGCTCCTCTATCAGAGATAATAGATACTGGGATACCTTGTAGCCTAACAATCTCCCTAATATAGAGTCCTGCATAGTCTTCGGCAGTAAAAGTAGCCCTGACTAGTAAGAAGTGGGCTGATTTTGTTAGTCTATCAACAATTACCCAAATAGAGTCAAACTTGCAACATGATCGAGGTAACCCTATAATAAAATCCATATTAATTGCTTCCCACTTCCACAAAGGAATGGCTATCTCCTGAACTAGCCCAGTGGGCTTTTCGTGCTCAACCTTCACATGTTGACAGTTAGGACACTGTGCCACAAACTCAACAATGTCCTTTTTCATCCCGTGCCACCAATAGATCTCCTTAATATCATGGTACATCTTCGTAGAACCAGGGTGAGTAGAATAACGGGAATGATGTGCCTCTTCCATAATCCGATGCGGAAACCCTGCAACATTCGGAACACACAATCGACCACTATATCTAAGGACTCTATCTCCCGCTATATCAAATGCTATAGTCTGTTGATTCTGAGCCTTGGCTCTGAGCTGCTCTAAGCTAGGATCCTCTTGTTGCCGTGATTTTACTTCTACAACTAGAGATGATACGACTGTGTCCTGAATTGTTACCCCTCTATCTTCTGCCTCTAACAATTTGACTCCCAAGCTAGCTAACTGATGAAGCTCTCGCGCTAGCTCTCGCTTCTCAACCCCTAAATATTATAAACAACCCATGGATCTTCGAATGAGGGCATCATCTACCACATCGCCTTTCCTGGATGATATAAAATGTCCACGTCATAGTCTTTTAGTAACTCAAGCCTTCGACGTTGTCGCATATTTAACTTCTTCTGTCTAAAGATATATTGAAGGTTTTTATGATCTGTGAAAATGTCAACATGAGCGCCGTACAAATAGTGTCTCCAGATCTTTAGTGCAGGCACAACTGCAGCCAACTCTAAATCGTGGGTCGGATAGTTCTTCTCATGCTTTCGCAACTCCTTTAAGCATATGCGATAACCTTACCATGTTGCATTAGAACACATCCCAACCCAACACCAGAAGCATCACAATACACCGCATAGCCTTCTGAACCGTCTGACAATGCAAGAACTGGTGCTGATGTCAACCTGTCTTTCAGCTCCTGGAAACTATTCTCGCAAGCCTCAGTCCACTGGAACTTAGCTGCTTTTTTAGTCAGCTTCGTTAATGGGGCTGAAATTGAAGAAAACCCCTCTACAAACCTTATGTAGTACCCAACTAACCCTAAGAAACTATGAACCTCAGTCGGAGTGATGGGTCTGGGCCAAGTCTTTACGACCTCAATCTTTTGTGTATCAACCGCAATGCATGCATCTGATACAATATGGCCTAAGAAAGCGACAGAGTCCAACCAGAACTCACACTTAGAAAACCTTGCATAAAGTTCTCGATCTCGAAGAACCTAAAAGACTGCTCACAGATGATTTGCATGCTCATCTTTTGAACGTGAATACACCAAAATATCATCAATAAATACAATGACAAACAAGTTTAGATACGGCCTGAATATACTATTCATCAGGTCCACAAAAATTGTTGGGGCATTAGTTAATCCAAAATACATTACCAAGAACTGAAAGTGTCCATATCTAATTCTAAAATCTGTCTTTGGAACGTCTTTCTCCCGAACTCGTATCTGGTGGTACCCTGATTTTAAATCAATCTTTGAGAAACACTTAGCACCTTGTAACTCATCTATCCTTGGAAGGGGATACTTATTATTTATGGTTGCCTTATTCAGCTGTCGGTAATTGATACACATTCTTAGTGAGCCATCTTTCTTCCTTACGAACAACACTGGTGCACCCCATGGTGAAGCACTAGGCCTAATAATGCCTTTATCCAGCAAGTCTTTCAGCTGATCCTTCAACTCATTTAGCTCAGCAGGAGCCATTCTATAAGGAGGGATAGATATGGGTTAAGTACCTGGTAGCATATCGATAGGAAAAGCAATTTCCCATTCTGGAGGGATACCAGGGAGCTCGTCTGGAAATACATCTAGAAACTCATTAACTACTGAAATGGACTGAAGAGTCGGTGGTTCTGCATCTATATCATGAACGTGAACAAGTTGATAAATACAACCCTTGGTAATCATCCTCCTCGCCTTAAGATAGGAAATAAACCTACCTTTCGGCGTTGTTGTATCGCCTTTCCATTCCCGAAATGCGTCTTCTGGAAAGTGAAATCTAACAATCTTTGTCTAAAACTCAACATTAGCATAACAAGATGCTAACCAGTCCATACCCATAGTGACGTCGAAATCGACCATCTCTAACTCTACAATATCTACAGAAGTCAGCGGTCGATAATTTCTACCGTGCAACCTCGGTAGACTCTCTTGGCAATAATAGACTCACAAACTGGTGTAGATATAATAAAGGGTCGATCTAATGACTCTGCTACTATACATACCTTACCCGCAACAAATGGAGTAACATAAGACAGAGTAGATCCAGGAATTATCAAAGCATAAACACTATGGGAGCAAACAATCAATGTACCTGTCACAACATCTGGTGATGACTCTGAGTCCTGTCGGCCGGTTAATGAATATGTACGGTTCTGTCCACTACCAGAACTAGATGCTCCCTCTCTGCCTCCGCCTCTACCTTTACGTGCTGAAGTCTGGGGTCTACGCCCTGTAGACTGTGCTGATGAGGAGGAACCTATTGCTGACCCGGTCGATTGACCTATACCACCCTGACCTATGGTAGGGCAGTTTCTCCACCCATGCCCCTGCTGTCCACAAGAATAACAACATATGGAACCCTGTCTGCACCTCCCAAAATGAATCCTACCGCAAGTAGCGCAATGTGGCGGGGTTGTCATAGCCTGGCTTGAACCCCTCTGCTGCTACGAGCCTGATGCTCGTGAACCCTCACCAGGGCTTGACTATTCCTGACGATCAAATCTACTACCCTGGAACTGATGTGGTGGAGGTCTAGGTGGCCTAATAGAATATCGGGGTCTGGGACCACCGTGAAAATCTCGCTGCGAACCAGCGGGCCTAGCCCTCTTCTGTTTTTCTCTCTCGACCCTCTCACTCATATACTGTAAATGTCGGCGATCCTCTATGCCTTGTGCAAATGCCTGAATTCATGAGATATCCATATTATCATTTAGTGCAGCGGTAGAACAATCATCGATATAGTCTGAGTCGAGCCCTCCCACAAATCTACGCACCCTATCATGCATCGTATCAACCAATGCTGGTGCATATCTAGCCAATGAATCAAATCTCAGCACGTACTCTCGGACACTCATGCTGCCCTATCAGAGGTTTAGAAACTGGTCCACCCGGCCATCCCTAATCTCTCGAGGCAAATAGTGATCTATAAAAGCTTCTGTAAAGCTATCCAAAGTGGGTAGGGATGCATCTTTTCCCCTAGATCTCTCCCAACTCTCGGACCACAATACTGCAAAATCGCGCAATAGAAATGATGAAAAATCAACTGACTCAGTAGTTGAGGCATGCACGACTCTAAACTGTGGAGGATTCACGGCAAGAAATTCAAGAACTCTCAAACTTTCGGGCCCTTCAAAAGGACCGGCAACATTTGGCGCAATTGGTTGGCACTGTGCAGCTACTAACTATGGTAACATACATACTGCACTCTTGAAATCCTGATCAGATGGAATAGGAGGAATTAGAGGCAGTACTGCTGGTGGAGCCGGAAATCCAGTTGCCCTCGGAGGCTCCTGAAGCGGTGGAGAAGCTATAGGGGGCTGAGAAGATGTCTCCCCCTAGGTCTCACAATGGGCTACCTCCACCTGCGGTACCTTGCCGGTACCCTGGCTTGCAGTTGTATCTAGCCCCTGGCTAGTTGTGGTCTGTCTAGTGTCAGTCATCTCTATCTGCATACAAGCATCAATTATAAGCCACAAGCCTCAACCAAAAAAAGGATAGTCATTCTAACATGCCTGATAGCTTCTTGCTTATCGGATATGGTGCACAACACATTTATAAATAAGACTCTACTAGACATGGCTTGCACACTCCCTAGGATACGACATTGCTCTGATACCAGGTTTGTCACGCCCCAAACTCGGGGAGCACAACTGGCTCCTAATGCCAAAACTCAGGCCCGAGCCGACCCTGCTGAACCATTTGCTACTAGCACATGGCAGCCACACACAATCAAGAAAACAAACAAGCATATCTCAGCTTAAAATTAAGCCCTCGGCCGGCAAGGCCCCTGTCAACTGATCATTAAAAGAAACAGCTACTCCAGGAGATCATATAAATAAATAGTCAACCAGCACAGAAGTCCTGATTGGGCCGTCGAGGCCACTATGATATCTATACCAAAACTAAAAGCAGGTATATATCAATACAATATATCAAACATCTCACAAGCTTCAGCAAACCAACAACATAGGCCAGTATGGCCATAACGTAGCTATACACCCCACACACTAGTCTGCAAGCCTCTAAGAGTAATACAGATTAGCGGGACAGGGCCCCAGCCTACCCATAAAGATTTATACAACAAAAGGTAACAAACCTCTCAACTCTGGCAGCTACGGAGGAAAGGGGCTAGCCAACCGGATAAAAGTCAATACTACTGCTGAGAAGGTCTACTCGGTCTGTCAGGACCTGCATGCATGAATTCAGCGCCCCCAAGGCAATGGGGCGTCAGTACAAAATAATGTACAAAGTATGAAAGGCAATAGACTATAAGGAGGTATCCTGATATACTGTAATAATCTGATAAATAAATCAAGGATAAGATAAGTGTACTGACCTGCTCCTAAATCTAAACTGATCAAATATAATAAAATAACAACCTAACCAAGCCCCCATAAGCTCGGTAGATAGAAACAACACACAAGACCACCTACTCAGGCCCCATAAGCCCGGAGGGTGCCAATCAGCCTATATACCCCTATCGATAGTCCCCTAGCCCCGTAGGCCGTCCCATAGCCTTCTTAGGCATTAATATAGCCCCATAGGCATCACATAGGTCTCTTAGGCATCAACATAGCTTATAGACAACTCATATCCCTCTTAGGCAACAACATGGTCTTGTAGGAAGCAGATTACCTTCTTAGGCGTCAATATAGCCCTGTAGGCAACTCATTGCCCTTCTAGGCATAAATATTGCCCCGTAGGCAACTCATAGCCCTTTTAGGCATCCATATAGCCCTGTAGGTAGAACATAGAATTTCTAGGCATATATCACATTCCTGCAGCTAACCACAATAGCCCCAAGGGAAACAATAACAATCCAATCACTAAAAGTCAGCAATTTAGTTATAAGCAACCTCTACAAATAACCTCTAAGTCGTGTCCAACATAGGGACGCTACTAACTGAATAAAAATCCCGACAATGGAGGATTATATCAACTCGAGCAGCCAATAATCAACAAAATTGGCTAAAAGTGTAACAAGGATAACAACCCAATTACATTTCTCCTAAGCTTTAAGGTAACCTGCCGTAAGTAGGGAATAACCTTAACATACCTTTCCAAAGAACGCTCGAAAGACCGTAGTTCCTTCACAAAAGTTGTTCCTTATGTCCTAATCTTTGCAAACACTATATATACACAGCTGGTATGCACCTATAAACAATTCTTAATTAATCTTAAATCGGCAGATTTTCCATATTGCCCCAACTTGTTGAAACGTCCGTAGAAATTCATAAAACACCCATAAATGGGTCCCGAGATGATTACCTTAGTTAACCAAGTGTAAACCTTGAATAAACATCAATAACTACAAATTTATATCTTCAAAAACCAGCTCCAAACACAACTAATAGAAGGGAAAAACGATTGTCACGTGTAGGGATTACGTTTCTAGGCACGGGGGCCATGTTTAATGGTAGAAATCATCAAAAACTAACCTTCATCATGCTAGAACTCCATAGGAACCCTCTCTTAAGCTTTCTTTTTGGTTTGGAACTGAAATGAAATGTTTTCATTGCTTAAAACGTTAAATAAGCCGACATACCATATTTTTTACCCGACCCGAATTCTGCCCCGGCAGTCCCTAGTAAAACCCTTATAACTTTTTACTCTGATGTCGGTTTGATACGGGGTTTTGTGCGTTGTAAACTAGACTCGTAGGCCTTTGATCTAATGGGTAATATGCCTTCTAACTCTTTATATATTGGGAAAAAACATCCAAGACATCTGACCCAAAATTTAGAGAAATCTTTAAAAAATAACTTACGATAACTTTCGCCAACTTTTATTTTGCCACTTAACTTCAAAACTTGAGATACAACCCTTGAACACTTAAAATATGACATAACACATTATTTTTAATTTATTACTCACCCTCCTTGTCTTTCCACAAAGATACGAGTGAATTTAGACATTTTGAAAAGTCGGGGTGTTACAAAAGTGTTTTAAGAAAAACTTCACTTTCTTTGCTATTATTATTGTGCGTGAGTATGAACTCAATTCAATCTCTTGATAACTCCTTTTCTCCGCATTTCGGAAAGTGCCTCCCAGAAGGGATAACGTAGGGAATTAGCCAGCAGCTCCAGCAGACCCATTGAAAGAGCAAGTCATGCATGCCGAGTTCATAGCTGCTTACCAAGTACTTGCTCATGCCATGACTATCGAGGTGAATGAGTAGGTTGTGGTCCTAGCTCTGCCAAAGACTAATACTTCTACAATAAGAATCCAAGAGTTTACTCGGATAAACCCTACAGAGTTTCACGGGTCTAAGTCAGAATAAGATCCACAAGAGTTTCTCGATGACTTCTAAAAGGTAACAAACATCATGGGTGTCACTCAACTAGAGAGTGCATATTTGGTCGCCTATTAGTTGAAGGGAGTGGCCTACACTTAGTATCAGCAATGGAAGGAATCTTGTGGTATTAGTGCATGTCCAGAAACTCTCTCAGAACCTTTCTCATTCTCTACTCCAGTTATTGACCCAGTTATAACTAGACGGGTATACATAAATTGCCCTGTTACAATCTCTCAAAAAGTCACCTCAACAGATCTTGTAGAGTTAGAAATGGTAGATTTTGATATCATTCTAGGCATGGATTGGTTACATTCCTGTTATGCCTCAGTTGATTGTAAAACTAGGATCGTTCGGTTTCAGTTTCCAAATGAGCTAGTCTTAGAATGGAAAGGTAGTAGCTAAGTGACTATGGGTCGATTTATTTCTTACCTTAAGGCCAGAAAGATGATTTCCAAAAGGTATGTCTATCATTTTGTTTGGGTTAAGGATTCAAAATCTGAAACCCCAACTCTTGAGTTACTCCCACTAGTAAATGAGTTTCCAGAAGTGTTTCCAAAAGATCTTCCTAGAGTTCCTCCCGAAAGGGAAATCAACTTCAGAATAGATCTTCTTCCAGATACCCAACCTATTTTGATTCCTCCTTGCATAAGGGCTCCAACTGAGCTTAAGGAATTCAAAGAACAATTGAAAGAACTTCTAGATAAGGGCTTCATCAGACCTATTATCTCTCCATGGGGTGTTCCAGTGTTGTTCGTGAAAAAGAAAGATGGTTCTCTCAGAATGTGCATTGACTATCGCCAGTTGAACAAAGTCACAGTCAAGAATAAGTACCCTATCCCAAGGATTGATGACTTGTTTGATCAACTTAAGGGTGCTAGTTATTTTTCGAAGATAGACCTCAGATCCATCTATCATCAGCTTAGAGTCAGAGATAGTGACATTCCGAAGACAACCTTCAAAACTCGGTATGGTGATTATGAATTTATAGTTATGTCTTCCGGACTAACAAATACTCCTGCAACTTTCATGGACTTAATGAACAGGGTGTTCAAGAAGTATTTGAATTTGTTCGTTATTATCTTTATTGATGATATCCTCATTTATTCTCGAAAAGAGTAGGAGTATGCGACTCATATGAGAGTGGTTCTGAAAACTCTCAAAGATCTCCAGTTATTTGCTAAGTTTAGCAAATGTGAGTTTTGGTTGCAATCAACCGCTTTCCTTGGTCATGTGGTATCTATTGAAGGAATTCGAGTGGATTCTCAGAAAATAAAGGCAGTGAAGTAATGGCCCAGACCCACCTCTCTAACCGATATCAGAAATTTCTTGAGTTTGACTGGTTACTACAAGAGATTTGTTGAAGGATTTTCATCCATAGCTTCCTGATTGACCAAGTTGACTCAGAAAAAGATCAAGTTTCAGTGGTCCGATGAGTGTGAGAAAAGCTTTTCAGAACTGAAGACTAGGTTGACTACAACTCCCGTCTTGACTTTACCAGATGATTTAGATTGTTATGTGATTTATTGTGATGCATCCAGGGTCGACATAGGTTGTGTGTTTGTCACAATCCAGGGATACCCCTAGATGTAACAAGGCACATAGAACCCTGAAAGGCACCATGTAAGCCACTTAGCATATCATAACATAAGCATAGAACAATAAAGAGTTAAAACACATTTCAAGTCCAAAATTTTCATAAAGGAAGCGGAAGTCTAGACTTGTCTCAACATAACCATCTATTACAACACTTGAATCAAATAGGGTCACAACCCATACAACATAGTCCGAAAAGGAAATACAAGAAATGAATTATAAAGATAACATCCATCCTCGAATCATGAGTACTCACCAACAAGCTAGGAGAATAACCAAATCCAAGCTTTAGCCACAATGATGACCACCTTGAGAACCAGACCCTTCACTTGGGGAAAATATAGGAAAAGCATGGGTTAGTACAAAAATGCACTAAGTATGATAGCCATGCATAAAAACCTTGAAAACATGCTAAAGGGGACATTTTAGTTGAATGCATGCAATTTACGAAGTTAAAACATCATTTGGAAGATAGTGGAAAAGCATAAGTCATAAGCATATTCATTACATTAATCATCATATCATAAGAGGAACATACCATAAATACCCTCAAAACATACTTGTGCAATGCGTGAATAAGACTACATAATCTCACCCATACTAAGTAAAGTTTTTTGAGTAACCATAAATCATAGTTCATATTCTTGTTCATACTATTCTCATAGTGGGGAAACAAGCCTTAACCGACATACACATTGTGAGCTTACCATGGAATCCGGTGTCTACCCCACACCGAAAAGGGGTTGTCCTACTTGCCTAAGGTAGAACCATACTCTTAGCTTAGGTGGAATCCGATGTCTACCCCATAAGCGTGTATATGAGGATAACCTTTCAGCAACACAACAACTAGATCATAATCATAATCACTTTACTCTCAAAGTGTTCTTAAAGCATATACATAAATCTCATAATCATGCATAATTCTCATACTTTGCCCTTGAAGAATCAAAGATCATATTACAGAAAAACATCTAGAATTACTACATTTGACATGGATAATAACATAATTCAAATAGCTTAATTACTACAGGCATAATCTCATAATATCCTTCTTTTATCAATTCATTCAAATCACAAGGTCATAAATTGGGAATATGGAGATTTCATGGATTCTTGGGGATTTAAACATAAAAACAATAATAAATCATCAAATCAATCATAATATAAAGTAATTCAAACATTAGAATCATTTGTGAAAGGAATCCATGACTTGGAGTCAAACCATATGTTTTGGGGAATTTCTATCCTTGAAATTGGGGTTTTGAAAGGGCTCTATCCATAGATGAAGAGCTACCATACCTTTGCAATGAAATTTAATGAATTTGAGAAGAAAACCTTGCTCCTTCAACCCTAGCTCCAACTTTCTTCTTCTTCTTCCTTGAAGTTCTAGAGAGAGAATATTTGGGGAAAAGTTGGTTTTGATTTGGGATTTTGGAATAACGAAGAAGATGACATAATTTAGGGGTTTTAAATCAATATATATTTAGTCTAATTTGGAATAAACCGACGTCACTTAATATTAATTAAAATCATAAATCCCCAAAGTACCCTTAAACTTAACTGCCAAAAAGTAGTTCCGGGCTTCACCCACGTCCCACAACTTACGAACCGTGGTTGGACCCACGGCCCATGCTGGTGAACCATGGCCTGGGTTCAGAGACCTGGTCTCAGGGTCTTGACCCACGACCCCTCACCCACGAGCTTGGTCTGACCCACGAGGCGTGGGTTCCCTTTGTTTGTCACTGCTAAGGCAGTGTCTAGGGGCCCTCCTCAAGGACCCATGGTTGGTCCTTGGGGGTCGTACCTTGACGTCTTAACACAAAACCATTGATTTCTAAGTATGGTTAGTTACATTTACGACTCTAACCCTCATGTTAAGCCCTAGTTTAGCCTACTAATTTCCAGAGTGTTACAATATCTCCCCCTTGGGAACATTCGTCCTCGAATGACGATCTAAACACCTTACGGAAGTAAAGACTCAAACTAGTAGCCCATCATGCATGAAATATAAAAATAATGCACAATTCAAAGGAGGAAATTTCAACTCCATCTCAAACATAATCAATGAATCACAAGGAAGAAGGAACTACATCTAACAACCCATTATGCACGAAATTTCAACATTTATCATAATTATATTAGGAACTACCTTCTTCAACTAAAAGCATGCTCAACACAATATCATGGAGCCAATATGCAATTTACTCTCAAAAGCATACTAAAGCATGTTCAATAATTCATCTCATGAAGTCAACATGTAACTCATACTCAATGCACAATAACATGAGGAAAATCAATCATAAAAACTCATTTTCTTACTACACAAGAATTTCATCAAGAACATGCATATCATAAGGAAATCAAGGAAGCACATAATTCACACATGACTCCAAAATATAAGACAAGCCAAGAGGAACTCTGTTTCTCAAGCTACAGTAGTAGTAGAAGTAAAGAGATGAGGACATCGGGACACTCAAAAACCTTTCTTTCTAAGCACACCAGCTCCCTCTTAGGAGGAAGCCTCTACTAATTCCTCAAGCACCACTTCCTTCAAGTCTATCCCAAACGACATAACCAAAAACTCATAACAATCAAACCGGTTTCTAGAATCCATCTTTGGAATATCATCCCC
The DNA here is from genome assembly GCA_029582725.1 of Solanum chiquidenum. Lineage (NCBI taxonomy): Eukaryota > Viridiplantae > Streptophyta > Magnoliopsida > Solanales > Solanaceae > Solanum > Solanum chiquidenum. The sequence goes on along the minus strand of JAJOOS010020789.1, from coordinate 19,552 downwards.
TTTTTCACACTTAATTGGTGATAATACGAACAAAAATCAATCTTAGAGAAATAACTAACCCTTGAAGTTGGCTAATACAATCAATCTATTTCCCTCACCCTAACTAGGATAGGCTCAATTGAGAACTAAAGCTTGACTACACAAGTTCTTCAATCCGTAGCAACCCACTAGGAATGCAACCAATTCATACCAAGATAAACATCAAAGTTTAACAAGTAGCATCGGAATCTAATAAAACCTATGTACCTATAAGGGAACTAACAACATAACGGGGACTTCATCCGGAGAGCCTTCTTGGTCATCTCTAGAACGGAATGCATATAAGTGGTTTTGTTTTGGAGTATTAAAATCCGGTCCACTAAGAGAAGCTTGCTCGGTCTGTCTTCTCTTTGCCTTTAGCACCAGGAAATCTATCATCTTGTGACCACTCTTGCCACAACTATGGCAACCGTCCACACCAGCTAGGCACCTACCATAGTGCTTCCTTCCACATATAGTGCAAGTAGGCTAAAGCAACAAAGATTCATTATTACTCCCTCCTCTAGGGTTAGACACCCTCTCTTGGTTATGCCTATCAGTATTGGGGGACATTTGATCGGAAATCCTTTGTTGATTTCTAGGTTGACCATGCCCATCAGACCTAGCATTTGAGAAATTTTCATCACCGGTCCTAGCCCTTTTTACCTCCCTAGACTTTTTCTTGAGTTTTGATTCCTCGATTTGTTGAGCATACACCATAATCCTTGAGATATCCATGTCATCGAGAAGCATTGCCATATGACACTCTTTTCCAACCAAGTTGGATACGCCAGTCAAAAACCTACTCATCTTATCCCTCGAATCCGCAACCATAGTTGGAGCATATTTGGAGAGTTGGGTGAACTTTAGAGCATACTCATTCACGCTCATACTTCCTTGACGAAGGTTAATGAACTCTTACACCTTAGCTTCCCTCCACTTTTGGGGAAAGAATCTATCAAGAAATACCAATTTGAACAATTCCTATTCTACTGGGTCCGCTCCTACGGGTCTCACACCCTTCCACTAATCATACCTTGAGCAACATCTTTTAATTGGTAGGCGGTTAACTCCGCCTTCTCTTCCGAAGACACCTCCATGATAGCAAGTACTTTATAAACCTCATTGATGAACCTTTGAGGATCCTTTTCCACTTTGGAGCCATAAAATTTGGGAGGGTTCATTCGAGCAATATCCCTAACCCTAGAAGGAACCAAATTCACATTAGCATTCACCAGAGCTACAACTTCTCTATTAGCTTGAGCCGTCAAGACTTGAGCCATCACGACTTGAGCCAATATTTGCATAGTAGACCTAAACTCCGCATGGGTGACATTCTCAACCAAAGGATCAACCAGAGCTTGATTAGGTTAAGGAAGAGCTCCAAGATTCACATTCTCATCTTCCATCCTTCTAGCGTTAACCCTTCGTGTATTCAAATCATGAAGACATAAGAGAAGGATTAGGAGAGGGACTTTGCAGATTTTAACTTTAAGGCACGACTTAAGAGTAATGAAAGAAGTGAAATTTCCTAAACAAATTAAAGACTCTCATTCATAAAGGTGGCGCACTTCACACTCATGAACACTAGATGTGGCTTATGAGACATCATCCTAGAATCATTATACACCTTGTGCTCTGTTTAACAAGTTTGTCACGACCCAAGAGTACCCCCTAGATGTAACAAGGCACATAGAACCCCGAAAGGCACCATGTAAGCCACTTAGCATATCATAACATAAGCATAGAACAATTAAGAGTAAAAATGCATTTCAAATCCAAAATTTTCATAAAGGAAAGCGGAAGTCTAGATTTGTCTCAGCATAGCCATCTATTACAACACTTGAATCAAATAGGATCACAACTCATACAACACAATCTGAAAAGGAAATACAAGAAATCAACTACAAAGATAACATCCATCCTAGAATCATGAGGACTCACCAACAAGCTAGGAGAATTACCAAATCCAAGCTTTAGACACACTGATGACCACCTTAAGAAGCAGACCCTACACTTGGGGAAAATTATAGGAAATGAATGGGTTAGTACAAAAATGCACTAAGTATGATAGACATGCATAAAAACCATGGAAACATGCTAATATGGACATTTTAGTTGAATGAATGCAATTTACTAAGTAAAAACATCATTTGGAAGATAGTGGAAAAGCATAAGTCATAAGAATATTCATTACATTGATCATCATATTATAAGAGGAACATACCATAAATACCCTCAAAGCAAACTTGTGCAATGCATGAATAAGACCCCATAATATCACCCATACTAAGTAAAGCTTCTTGAGTAACCATAGTTCATAATTCATATACTTGTTTATACTATTGTAATACTGGGAAAACAAGCCTTAGCCGACATAGACCATGTGAGCTTACCATTGAATCTGATGTCTACCCCACTCCGAAAAGGGGTTATCCTACTTGCCTAAGGTAGAACCATACTCTTAGCTTAGGTGGAATCCGGTGTCTACCCCATAAGTGTGTATATGAGGATAACCTTTCAACAACAAAACAACTAGATCATAATCATAATCACTTTAATCTCAAAGTGTTCTTACAGCATATACATAAATCTCATAATCATACATAAATCTCATAATCATACATAATTCTTATACTTTGCCCTTCAAAGATCAAAGATCATATTCCATCAACACATCTAGAATTACTACATTAGACATGGATAATAACATAATTCAAAATAGCTCAGTTACTACAAGCATAATCTCATAATATCCTTCTTTCATTAATTCAGCCACATCACAAGGTCATAAATTGAGAATATGGGGATTTCATGGATTCTTGGGGATTTCAACATAAAAACCATAATAAATCATCAATTAAATCATAATATAAAGTAATTCAAAAATTAGAATCGTTTTCGAAAGGAATCCATTACTTGGAGTCAAACCTTAGGTTTTGGGGAATTTCTATCTTTGAAATTAGGATTTTGAAGGGGCTCCATGGATGAATTCTAACCATGGATGAAGTGCTACCATACCTTAGAAATGAAATCCAATGAATTTGAGAAGAAAACCTTGCTTCTTCAACCCTAGCTCCAACTTTCTTCTTCCTTGAAGTTCTAGAGAGAGAATATTTGGGGAAAAGTTGGTTTCAATTTGGGATTTTGGAATAATGAGGAAGATGACTTAATTTAGGTGTCTTAATTCAAAATATAGTTAGTTTAATTTGGAATAAAATGACATCAATTAATATTAATTAAAACTGGAAAACCCTAAATCACCCTTAAACTTAACTGCCAAAAAGTAGTTCCAGGCTTCACCCACAACCCACCACTGACGGACCGTGGTTGGACCCACGACCCGTGCTGGTAAACCGTGGTCTGGGTTTAGAGACCTGGTCTCAGGGTATTGACCCTCGATCCCTCACCCACGGGCGTGGTTTGACCCACAAGGTGTGGGTTCCATCCGTTGGTCATTGCCCAGGCAGTGTCTAGGGGCCCTCCTCAATGACCCATGGTTGGTCCTTGGGGGTCGTACCTTGACATCCTAACACAAAATCATTTATTTCTAAGTACAGGGAGTTACATTTACGACTCTAACCCTCATGTTAAGCTCTAGTTTAGCCTACTAGTTTCCGAAGTGTTACAATATCTCCCCCTTGGGAACATTCGTCCTCGAATGACGATCTAGACACCTTACGGAAGTAAAGACTTAGAACTAGTAACCCATCATGCATGAAACATAAAATAATACACGATTCAAAGGAGGAAACTTCAACTCCATCTCAAGCATAATCAATGCATCACAGGGAAGTAGGAACTACATCTAACAACCCATTATACATGAAATTTCAATATTTCTCATAATCATAGGAGGAACTACCTTTTCCAACTAAAAGCATGCTCAACAAAATATCATGGAGCCAATATGCAATTTACTCTCAAAAGCATACTAAAGCATGTTCAATAATTCATCTCATGAAGCCAATAGGCAACTCATACTCAATGCACAACAACATGAGGAAAATCAATCATAAAAACTCATTTTCTTACAAAATATGAATTTCATCAAGAGCATGCATATCATAAGGAAATCATGGAAGCACATAAGTCACACATGACTCCAAAATATAAGACAAGCCAAGAATAACTCTTTGTCTCAAGCTAGAGTAGTAGTAGAAGGAAAGAGATGAGGACATCGGGACACTCAACAACCTTTCTTTCTAAGCACACCATCTCCCCCTTGGGAGGAAGCCTCTACTAATTCCTCAAGCACCACTTCCTTCAAGTCTATCCCAAACGACATAACCAAAAACTCATAACAATCAAACCGGGTTCTAGAAGCCATCTTTGGAATATCATCCCCTTTTTCACCTTCAATTGGTGATAATCCGAACAAAAATCAATCGTAGAGAAATAAATAAACCTTGAAGTTGGTCAATACAATCAATCTATTTCCCTCGCCCTAACTAGGATAGTCTCAATTGAGAACTAAAGCTTGACTACACAAGTTCTTCAATTCATAGCAACACACTAGGAATGCACCCAATTCATACCAAGAATAACATCAATGTCTAACAATTAGCATCAGAATCTAATAAAACCTATACATTTATAAGGGAACTAACAACATAACGGGGGCTTCATCCGGAGAGCCTTCATGGTCATTTCTAGACCGGAGTGCATAGAAGCATTTTTGTTTTGGAGTATTGGAATCCGGTCCACTAAGAGAATCTTGCTTGGCCTCTCTCCCATTTGCCTTCATCACCGGGCAATCTCTCATCTAGTTACCACTCTTGCCACAACCATAGCAACCATCCACACCGGCTAGGCACCTACCATAATGCTCTCTTCCACATATAGTGAAAGTAGGCTAAAGCAATAAAGATTCACTATTACTCCCTCCTCTAAAGTTAGATACCCTCTCTTGGTTATGCTTATGAGTATTGGGGGACACTTGATCGGAAAACCTTTGTTGAGTTTTAGGTTGACCATGCCCATCAGATCTAACATTTGAGAAATTTTCATCACCGATCCTAGCCCTTTTTACCTCCCTAGACTTTTCCTTGAGTTTTGATTCCTCAATTTTTTGAGCATACACCATAAGCCATGATATAACCATGTCATCGAGAAGCATTTCCGTATGACACTCTTTTCCAACCAAGTTGGATACGCCAATCAAAAACCTACTCATCTTATCCCTCGAATCTGCCACCATAGTTGGAGCATATTTGGAGAGTTGGGTGAACTTTAGAGCATTATCCTTCACGCTCATACTTCCTTGATGAAGGTTAATGAACGCTTCCACCTTAGCTTCCCTCAACTCTCGAGAAAAGAATCTATCAAGAAATGCCGATTTGAAAAATTCCCATTCCACTAGGCCCAATTATACGAGTCTCTCACCCTTCCACTCATCATACTACACTTGAGCAACATCTTTTAGTTGGTAGGCGGCTAACTCCGCCTTCTCTTCCGGAGACACCCCCATGATAGCAAGTACTTTATAAACCTCATCGATGAACCTTTGAGGATCCTTTTCCACTTTGGAGCCATAAAATTTGGGAGGGTTCATCTGAGCAAAATCCCTAACCCTAGAAGCAGCCAAATTCACATTAGGATTCATCGTAGCTACAACTTCTCTATTGGCTTGAGCCGTCATGACTTGAGCCAATATTTGCATAGTAGAGCTAAACTTCGCATGGGTCACATTCTCAACCAAAGGATTAACCGGAGCTTGATTAGCTTGAGGAGGAGCTCCTTGATTCACATTCTCATCTTCCATCCTTCTAGAGTTAGCCCTTCGTGTATTCAAATCCTGAAGACACAAGAGAGGGATTAGAAGAGGGACTTTGTAGAGTTTAACTCTAAGGCACGACTTAAGAGTAATGAAAGAAGTGAAATTTCCTAAACAACTTATAGCCTCTCATTCATAAGTGTGACACGTTTCACACTCATGCAAGACTCTACTAGACGTGGCTAATGAGACATCATCCTAGAATCATTCTAAACCTTGTGCTCTGATTACCAAGTTTGTCACAACCCAGGGTACCCCCTAGATGTAACAAGACACATAGAACCCCGAAAGGCACCATGTAAGCCACTTAGCATATCATAACATAAGCATAGAACAATTAAGAGTAAAAACGTATTTCAAGTCTAAAATTTTCATAAAGGAAAGCAGAAGTTTAGATTTGTCTCAACATAGCCATCTATTACAACACTTGAATCAAATAGGGTCACAACCCATACAACATAGTCCAAAAAGGAAATACAAGAAATGAACTACAAAGATAACATTCATCCTCGAATCATGAGGACTCACCAATAAGATAGGTGAATAAGCAAATCCAAGCTTTATCCACAATGATGAACACCTTGAGAACCGAACCTTACACTTGGGGAAAATGTAGGAAAAGTATGGGTTAGTACAAAAATGCACTAGGTATGATAGCCATGAATAAAATCCTTGAAAACATGCTAAAGGGGACATTTTAATTAGTTGAGTGCATGCAATTTACTAAGTTAAAACATCATTTGGAAGATAGTGGAAAAGCATAAGTCATAAGCATATTCATTATATTGATCATCATATTATAAGAGGAACATACCATAAATACCCTCAAAGCATACTTGTGCAATGCATGAATAAGACTCCATAAACTCACCCATACTAAGTAAAGCTTCTTGATTAACCATAGTTCATAATTCATATTCTTGTTCATACTATTGTCATAGTGGGGAAATAAGCCTTAACCGACATAGGCCATATGAGCTTACCATGGAATCCGGTGTCTAACCCACACCGAAAAGGGGTTGTCCTACTTGCCTAAGGTAGAACCATACTCTTAGCTTAAGTGGATCCACTAGATAAATAACCTATGACGGCACATCACATGAGATTGCTACAAGAAACCCAGACTTTTCTAGGTGAAGGCTTCCATCTCATGAGACATACTTTGGGAAACCCGGACTCTACTAGGTGAGAGTTCCCATTTTGGAAGCCCGTACTCAACTATGTGTGAGCTTCCATCTCATTTTAATATCCACTCAATGCTAAGCATAAATCCAACAAAATATCTATTAAGTCTTACTTTAACTCATGTCTCATCAAAGAGACATCCTTGACATTCAATCCATGTTAATTCATTAGATTATCTCTTTAGACCATATGTGAGCAACTATCACCATCCATGATCACTTTTACTCTTAGGCTCAATTAGGTGAGAAAAACATTTCAACCCTAGAACATTTATTATGTGACAAAACCTTTCACATCATATCAGAATCATACATAAGTGTGTATATGAGGATAACCTTTCAACAACAAAACAACTAGATCATAATCATAATCACTTTAATCTCAAAGTGTTCTTACATCATATACATAAATCTCATAATCATGCTTAATTCTTATACTTTGCCCTTCAAAGATCAAAGATCATATTCCATCAACACATCTAGAATTACTACATTAGACATGGATAATAACATAATTCAAATAGCTTAGTTACTACAAGCATAATCTCATAATATCCTTCTTTCATTAATTCAGCCACATCACAAGGTCATAAATTGGGAATATGGGGATTTCATGGATTCTTGGGGATTTCAACATAAAAACCATAATAAATTATCAATTCAATCATAATATAAAGTAATTCAAAAATTAGAATCATTTTCAAAAGGAATCCATGACTTGGAGTCAAACCCTAGGTTTTGGGGAATTTCTATCTTTGAAATTAGGGTATTGAAGGGGCTCCATGGATGAATTCTAACCATGGATGAAGTGATACCATACCTTAGAAATGAAATCAATGAATTTGAGAAGAAAACCTTGCTCCTTCAACCCTAGCTCCAACTTTCTTTTTCTTCTTCCTTGAAGTTCTAGAGAGAAAATATTTGGGGAAAGTTGGGTTTGATTTGGGATTTTGGAATAACGAAGAAGATGAATTAATTTAGGGGTCTTAAATCAATATATATTTAGTGTAATTTGGAATAAAACGACGTCACTTAATATTAATTAAAATCGTAAAACCCCAAATTACCCTTAAACTTAACTGCCAAAAAGTAGTTTCGGGCTTCACACACGACCCACAACTGACGAACCGTGGTTGGACCCACGGCCGTGCTGGTGAACCATGGCCTAGGTTCAGAGACCTGGTCTCAGGGTCTTGACCCATGGTCCCTCACTCACGGGTGTGGTCTGTCCCACAAGGCGCGGGTTCCCTCCGTTGGTCACTGCCCAGGCAATGTCTAGGGGGCCTCCTCATGGACCCATGGTTGGTCCTTGGGGGTCGTACCTTGACGTCCTAACATGAAACCTTTATTTCTAAGTACGGGGAGTTACATTTACGACTCTAACCCTCATGTTAAGCTCTAGTTTAACCTACTAGTTTCCAGAGTGTTACATTGTTGATATAGCGAGGTAAGGTTATAGCTTATGCTTCTAGACAACTTAACGTCTATGAGAAGAACTACCCAACTCAGCTTGCAGTTGCAGTATCTTCTCTAAAGATTTGGAGACATTACTTGTATGGTGTTCACGTAGATGTGTTCACAGATCATTAGAGTCTCCAGTATGTGTTCACCTAGAAAAAGTTCATTCTTCATCAGATGAAATGACTTGAATTCCTCAAGGACTATGATATGAATGTTCTCTACCATCCAGATAAGGCTAATGTAGTAGATGATGCTCTTAGAAGATTATATATGGGTGGTGTAGCACACATTGAGGAAGAGAAGTTCACCGACTCGCTCGCTTAGGAGTTGGTCTTACGGATATGTTAAATGGTGGTGTGATAGTTCAGAATGGGTCAGAATCTTCATTGGTAGCGGAGGTTAAGGAAAAATAGGATAGTGATCCTATATTATTTCAATTGAAAGGTGTTGTTCATCAGCAGCAAGTAGAGGTTTTCTCCCAAGGGAGAGATGGTGTGCTTCGTTACCAGGGTCGCTTGTGTGTTCCTAAGGTGGGTGATTTGAGGCACCAGATCCTTACTGAAGCCCATAACTCCAGGTATTCTATTCATCTATGTAACACCCCAGAAATTAGTAGGCTAAACTACAGCTAAACGTGACAGTTAGAGTCATGAAGGTGGCCTAGGGCCAAGGGCATGGGGGCAAGAGCCAAGGGAAAGGGACCAAGGCAAGGCTGAGCAAATTTCCCAAGGCACTACCCACCATGCCACGAGAGCCTTCACGGCTCGTGGTGTCACCACACCTCATGGTGCCACTCGTGGTGGTGAGGCAGTAGCCTCCTTAAGGCTACCCCAAATTGGCTCCTCCACACGAGCCACTTCACGGCTCGTGGAGCCTTAGAAGGCTTATGGGAGTGGCCTTGATCATGCCTTAGTGGTTTAGGGTTGAAGGAGGGTGGCTTAGCCACTGCCTCAAGGCCCACAAGAAGGACCACGGATCGTGGAGCCCCTCGTGAAGATGCCTAGGGTTTGTGGGCTAAAACCACTTGGTACCTAGCTACTTCCTCAAGGTCCACATATGGGACCACGATTTGTGGTCATGACCAAGGCTTGTGGGACCTCTCATGGTCCCTGACAACTTACTTTAAGTGAGGGGTGTTTTGGGTAATTCCAGTTTAAGTCCAATTTATGTGAGGTCATTTTTACTTAACTTAATGTCACTATATAAGTCATTTTTACTCAAAAAACAACATATTAAACTCATTATATCCAAAACCCAAATGAATTCCTAAAGTTCATCCTCTCTAAAAAAAATCTCTCTCTAGATAACTCCAAGAAGAAGAAGAAGAAGAAGAAGAAGAAGAAGAAGAAGAAGAAGAAGAAGAAGAAGAAGGAGAATCAACTAGGGTTTCAAAAGAAGGATTTTCCAAATAAATATCTTTGGGCATTTTGATTAAGGTATAGTGGTTTTAATCCATGGGTAGCTTTTACCCATGGAGCTCTCTCAAAATCTTCAATTTCAAATGGTAGAATTCACCAAATTAGCTAGGGTTTTCTTCATTCACCATGGTTTCTTTCATTTACTGATTTTAATGGTTTAATTATGTCTAAATATGCATGAATTGATGATCTACAATGTTTTTATTATGTTTCCCTTATGATACCATGTAAACCCTCATATTCTTCCAAATTGTGATCTCATAGGTTGGGTTGTTGATTGTGAAAGAGGAGTTTTAATGATCTAATATATAAATTGATAGAATTACATGAAGTTATAATGAAATCCCTATCTAATTCTTAAATTCTAGACTTGGTGATTGATAGTGGCTTTGAACCTTGGATAGGCAAAGTGTGAGTTTATGCATGATCTTATGAATCTTATGAAATTGCTTTAAGGGTGCTCTGAGAGTAAAGTGCCAATGTTGATTGTGTTGCTGAAAGGTTATTCTCATGAAACACTTACAACCAGGATGTGAAAGGTTTTCTTACATAAAAAGGATTCTTATGTTGAAAGGCTATTCTCACCTAATTGAATCAATGAATAAGAGCTATCCTAATGAACTAACTTGGATTGATTGTCAAGGACATCCTTCCAAGAGATATGAGTTAATTAAGACTTAGTAAGTATTTTGTGGGAATTATGCTTAGCACCGAGTAGATATTCACAATGAGATGAAAGTTCTCTCGTTAGTTGAGGCCGAGTTTCTAGAAGAGGTCTCATGATATGGAAGCTATCCCGTTAGTAGAGGCCATATTTCTAGTAGCGATCTCCGTATCCTATAAACTATGTTCCCCCATAGGTTATCTAGCTAGTGGATCCACCTAATTTAAGAGTTCATGGTTCTACCTTAGGCAAGTAGAACAACCCTTTTTGGTGTGAGATAAACCGGGTGATCATGTTTTAGCTCACATGGTCTCTATGTGTAACACTCCGGAAACTAGTAGGCAAAAACAAGAGCTAAACGTGAGGGTTAACATCAAGAGTGAAGGGCAAGGGCTAAGGGAATTGGGTGAGGTCCATGGCAGGGGGTCCGAGACTGCCAAGAGTTGGCTAAGGCACTTCCCCACCTCCACAAGAGTCTTCACAACCCGTGGTGGCCACCATGCTCCGTGGTGCCACCCGTGGAGGGCTAGGCAGTAGCTCCCCAAAATCTTCCAAAAGATTTCTCTTCTTCACGAGCCACTTCACTCTTCGTGGTGAAGACAATGGCTTGTGAGAAGGCTCGTGGAAGGGAATTGGTGGTGTGTGAGTTGAATAAAAGTTGCTTAGTCACTCCCTCAAGGTTCACGAGAGGGACCACGGCTCGTGGCCTTGACAACGGCTCGTGAAGCCCTTTGTAAGATTGCCTTGGGCTTGTAAGCTAAAGGCACAAGCTGCCTAAGCTACTGCCTCAAGTCCACGGAGGGGACCATGTCTCGTGGTCATGACCACGGCTCGCGGAGCCCCTCGTGGCACCTTGGCATCTCACTTTAAGTGAGGGGTGTTTTGGGTATTTCCGATTTAAGTCTTATTAAAGTGAAGTCATTTTGCCTTAGTTTTATACACCTATATAAGTCATTTTAAGTCAAAATACACCCATTCACCCCATTATTTCCAAAACCCCAAATCAAATCCCAAAAGTTCATCTTCTCTAAAGAATTGTCTCTCTATACTTCAAGGAAGAAGAAAAAGGAAGAAAGTGGGGATAGGGTTCAAGAAGAAAAGCTTTCACACCAATTTCATCGAGATTCATAGCTAAGGTATGGTAGTCCTTGATTCATGGATAGTTTTCGTCCATGGAGTCCCTCCAAATTCTATTTCAAAATATAGAAATTTCCCCAAAAGCTAGGGTTTGTCTCTAAGTCATGGGTTCATTTCAAAAATGATTCTAATGTTCAATTTAGTTTATATTATGATTGAATTGATGATTTCTGATGGTTTTTATGTTGAAATTCCGCAAGAACCCATGAAACCCCCATATTACTCAACTATGATCTTGTGATGTGGGTTTGTTGATTATAGAAGAATCTTATGAAATTATGCTTGTAATAGTTGAGTTAATTAAATCATGTTAATATCCATGTCTAATGTAGTAATTATAGATGTGTAGATTGAATATGATCTATGGTCCCTGAAGGGTAAAGTATGAGAATTATGCTTGAATATGAGATGTATGTATATGCTTTGAGAACACTTTAAGAGTGAAGTGTGTATGATTATAATGATGTTGTTGTGCTGATTGAAAGACTATTCTCATGAACACATAATGAACATAATGTGAAAGGTTTTCTCACATGATGGATATTCTAGGTTGAAAGACAATTCTCACCTAATTGAATATAATATTATATGTAGACATGGATGGTGAAAGGCTATTCTCACGCATGATCTAATGAATTATTTTAATGAAATAAGTTATGACTTAATAAGTATACTGTGGGATAAATGCTTAGCACCGAGTGAATATTGTTATGAGATGGAAGCTCCTCCGTTAGAAAGGCCGGGCTTCTAGAAGCAATCTCTTGAGATGGAAGCTCCTCCATCAGAAAGGGCGGGTTTCTAGTAGCAATCTCTTTATCCCATAAAATTATGTCCCCCCATAGGTCTTTAGCTAGTGGATCCATCTAAAAGCTAACAAACCATGGTCTTACCTTAGGCGAGTAGGAAAACCCTTTTCGGTGTGGGTAACACTGAATTCCATGTTAAGCTCACATAGTCTATGTCAGTTAAGGCTTATTCCCACTATAACAAGAATATGAACAAGAACATGAATTAATAATCATGGTTACTCAAGAAGCTTTACATAACATGGGTGGGATTATGGGATCTTATCATGCATTGCACAAGTAGACTTCGAGGGTACTCATGGTATGGTTCTTCTATGGCATGATGATTTATGTAATGAATATGCTTATGGTTTATGGTACTTTCCATTATCTTCAAAATGATGCTTGAACTTAGTAAATTGCATGCATTCAACAAAAATATCCTTTTTAACATGTTTTCAAGAATTTTATGCATGACTATCATACTTAGTGCATTTTTGTTCTAACTCATATTTTCCAACATTTTTTCCAAGTCAAGGGTCCGGTTCGTAAGGCAGTTATCATTTGGTTCAAGCTTGAATTCGACTATTCGCCTTGCTTGTGGTGAGTCCTCGTGATTCGAGGATGGGAGATTCACTTTGTGTTTCATTTCTAGTATTTCATTTTCAGACTATGTTGTATGGGCTATGTCCCTTTTCATTTGAACTATTGTAATAGATGGATAATTGAGACAAGTAGACTTTCGTTTTCTTTTATGAAAATTTTGGACATAAATGCATTTTTACTCTTATTGTTCTATTCCTTTATGTTATCATATGATAAGTGGCTTACATGGGCCCCTTTCGGGGTTCTATGTGCCTTGTTACGTCTAGGGGTACCCTTGGGTCATGACACTATGTCGGTTGTTGACACCCAATTTTGACCGACTTTTAATCCTTTTTGGGAATGCTATTCGATTAAATACTTATTTTAAAATATATTTTGAGTTTAAAATTTTAGTCGATTTTGTCTAAAAATTATATATTTTAGTATGCTTGCTTTATAAAATTATCATAAATATTATTAAAATATTTTTAAAAAATTATTAGTAAAACTCGAAATAATTATTTTATTCAAATGTTTTAAAATTTAAGTGATTTTAATTATATAAAAATATTTTAATACTTGTAACATTTTAATTGAATAGCATTTCTTTAAAATTCTTCTAAATCATTTAAATTTCAGCCTATTCCTTCTATTTCCTTTCAATTTTAGCCTATTCAATTCCAATTTTATTTCAATAGTTACCACTCTTTCATTTAAATTCTAACCAATTTTATTGCAATTTTGGCCATTCCAAATTCAATCCAATCTAATTTAAGATCTCATCTTTTAATCCCAACCGTCCATTATTTAGGTTAAATCCTAGATCAAATCCTATCCGCTCACCTAAACTGATCCAATGGTCCAGATTTATTAAACTCTCATTTCCTATTTCAACTAAGGGAAGCAAAACCCTACATTCATTCTTCTTCCTCTCTCTCAACAAGCGCCTCCGCTCCTCTTCTTCCTCTCATCCCTCTCTCTCAGCGCCGCCAGCCCCCCTCTCTTTTCTCACGTTGCTCCTTCGAGAGCTTCCTCTCTCCCGTCGCCTCTCCCATCCGCCTTCTGTTCTCCCCTCTCTTCTCTTCTCTTTTCCAGGCGAGCAGTCGGCGAGAACAACGGCAACAAGCAACAGCCGAGCAGACCGCCGAAGTAGCAGCAACCGCGAGAAACAGCTCCGACCGGCGAGCCCCTCTCCACCTCTCTTCTCCAACACCAGCAACCATGTGAGGCCAGCAACGCCGGTGAAAACAACAAACAGCAGCAGCAAGATCCGCTGCTCTCTCTCCTTCTTCTAGTCCGGCGAGTAGCTACGGACGACAACAACAACTCCGACCAGTTGAAGATCCGGCGAAGTACAAGGTTTGGGCAAGTTTGAAAATGGATCTCGTCAGATCCGTCTTCGATATTCTTTTAAATTCGTTATTCCCTTTGTTTACTCTTTTAAGTGATTCATTTATTATGCTTGTTACAGTATATGATGTTTAAATGATATACGACTGCTCATGATTTTGGATTGATAGCTCGTTGAACCTGCATGTGATACGACTTGCTAGTGTATCAAAGTTCACCGACTTATTGCAAAATCTGCCCGTTAAAACTAAAATTTGATTGTTCACTGATCTTTGCATATTTTTTCCTCCCTTAATTGATAAATTGTATATCTAGCTTAATTATAGGGAGACTATTTTGGTAATTAATCTAATTTATTTTGGAGTGTAATTATGGTAAGGTGTGATTGTTGTTGATCGTATTCTCTCCCTTTTGCTGTTAAAAATATTGTTTTCCCTTATAAATTGTAGACAGCTAATAAGCATTATGCTACAGAATCTTCTGTTATCATGGTAAGTTTAATTAGTATTTATTTGCATAGGTTGCCGGTTGTTTAATTGATTCAATTTGCTTCTTAATTGATTCTTCTCTTGTTATTAAGGAAAGGTATTCCATAATTCACTGATAATTAGCTCCTTTCCTTTACTTGTTGTGCTTCTTATTTTACTATATAAAGAAGACTATTCTGTCATTATTTGGACACTTTTAGCAATCACAAAAATACTCTCACTCTAACACTCACACTTCTAAACAATCTGAAATATTTTAAACACTTAAACAAGAGCATAAATTTTTCCTGGCTACCCATAAAGGAAAAATAAGAATTCTTGTAATCTCTGGGGCATCCTTTGCTTTGGTTTGATGTGTTGCTGTTCTGATTGGATATTCCTGCAAATACTTCATTGCTGATAATATAATCTGCTCAACTGGTTAGTTTTCTCCGTTAGTTAATTTTCGTTTTATATTAGAACTATTTAATTGTGCAATTATCTATGAGGGTTTTAAGGAAAGCATCCGGGTCAGTTTCGTTCTCCCCTCTCTATGTGACATTATAGTTGTTATGCTTACTTTCCCAAATGCTTGTTTGTCTGATGTATGAAATAAATGTGTGTATGATGAATCTGTCCATAATTGGTATTCTTTTACCTATATTATATTGCTTTATATGCTATATTTGTGTGTCTCTTACTTTATCAGGTTCAAACTTGGTTTCAAGTTTAAAGAGTCAGAAGAGTTACTGGACAAGATCTAATTTTATTCATAATATTTGTATTATTCTCTATTATTGTTTTGTAATAATTTGTAAACTTTAACTCTCTATATATGAAATAATTTGGGGGATCGTCCAAGGGGAGGAGGTTTACGTGCCAATTGCTACTTTATTGCAAACTTACTTCTTGTTAGAAAGCATGCCTATAGGATTGTGTTCTGTTTGATCGTTCCTATTCTAATATTTGCGCTCAAGATTTGTCTAAAATAAAATCAATTACTTGTCACCAATCACTTACTTAAAGCTTTCCCAAATTTAGTGTAAAATTAACCATGTAGTTAATTACTTTGCTTTAGTTGATTTATATGATCGCTTTCTTCATCACTAATAATAAATAAATAATGTATGGCTGCTCCTTGCTTCACTTAAATAAACCAAGCTCCTTTCATATAATAAATGAGTAAGCGTGTGATTATTGTCTTTAACTTATTTTGTTTTACGATAATTTTGCCATTTTAGAAACCATGTCAATAGGAATTTAAATAATTTTAAAACATATTATTTGAGTGTAGTATTTATGCATATGGGTTTAAATAGTTCTAATACATGCCTAAGATAAGAAAATAGTTTCAACATGTGCATACTTAGATACCATGCCTATAGGAGTTGCATAATTCTTAATATATTATTTGGGTGTAGAAATTATGCATATCGGTTTCAAGTGACTTCTCATTTTTATTCAGAAATCATGCCTTAGGGTTAATAATTAATTGTTGTATCAATTAATTGAGTGTTAAATAAAAATAAAAATATAATTTTTCAGCATGTTAAATAACTGAAGTAATCTGCTGCATATTCCTGCTCCCTGTTAAATAGTTTCTGCTTTGCAGTTGTATATCTGCCACTAAAATAAAATCAATCAACTATTTCCAGCATGCTAAATTATTTTAATATCTACTGCCCGATTAAATTTTGCTTGAATTAATAGATTTCTGTACTGTTCTACCACTTAAAATCAGCTACTGAATTTCTACATCTAATAAACTGATGCCACTTAAATATTTCTTTGCATTAATAATAAATCTGCCACTGTTTCTAAATAAATTTCTGCATTTGTAATCGCTTTCATTTAAAATCGATCTAATAAGCTTTGTGCACTTGTAACATCTTTCTGCTCTCCCCTACTTAAATAATTATGTTGTTAATGCCCGTTTGTATGTTCACACACCTAGCATGAGACCTTTTTTACTTTACTTGTGTTTGCCAGCATGTTTAATAAAATTTAGAGGCCAATATGAGCTTTATATGCCAAGTAATCGTTCAATGTGTTTTGTTTTTGCGTCTAGGGGGCCTATTAGGAGCCTTTATTTTATTTTCAGTCTAAAACCTCCCCAATAGTAGTTCAATGCCTCTTGGACCTTAAGCGGGGACGCTAGACACATTTTAGAGACGTTATGCATGTGGTGGAGGGGTAGGGGTAGTTTAGGCCCTATGATGACATCGACTCAGGCTTAAAGCGACAAATCTTGGTTTTGTTTGTCTCTACACGGAAGCCTATTGAAAAAAAATAAAAATAAAGAAAAGTCGAGTGCTGATCCCCAAAGTCTTTCAGAGTCTCTCTTTCCTTTTTCCCTTTATTTGTTTTAATTATAATTGTTTGGGGTAATTTAATAAAATAAAAATGACATTTGCTTATATAATTGTCTACTTTCTATCTTCTCGCTATTTCTTTTGAATTTTATTTGTGTTAATTATTTAGTATTATGTTATCAACTAGTTTTGCATGCTTAATTAATTAAATAAATAAATGAAGTGATCTTAAGTGTTTAATGTTAGTTATCATCTAGCAAGCATGTTCAAATTAAATAACCAATAAAAAAAGTGACCTTAATTGCTACTTGTAACCCCCACATAAATTGCATGAGATACGATCGGGACCCATATTTGTGGACATCGAGGGATGCCTAACATCTTTCCCTCGAGGTAATTTGAACCTTTACCCTGATATCTGGTTCGTTCACCTTAGTTACATTTATCTAGGTAAGATAGGTGTCCTAACGCACCTTAATTCGTTAGGTGACGACTCTTCAATCCAATCCAAAGCCCAAAACAGTTGTTAGGTCGAAAGTCCATTTTTGAGAGAGAAACTGGGGAGCGACAGAATGGCAACTCCGCTGGGGATATTAGGTTCTTACCATTACATGTTTCATGTTTATATGGGGTTTACTTTATTCAGTCATTTCATTTTTTGTTTGTTTATTATTGTTAAGTACTTTCATGCTTAATCACATACTTATTTCCTTATTTGTTGCATTTCTGACATGCTTATATCTGTTTATTTATGTATTTATTTATTTACTGCTTTCCTTAAAATTGCCTTTATGTTACTGTTTTTCATCTATATGTTAAATGTTTACTGCTTTGATAAACTGACATTCCGCTCATATTTCCCCCAATTGGAACCCTCTTCCTTTATAAAAGAAAATTATCGTGATGTTGTGCCTTTGCACCTCTCACAAGTACTCCAATTCTCTTCAAATACTCATTATAGAGAGTCGGCATATGCGTGGACGGAATGGATAATATTACTACCGGGAAATCACGAGCCTTCTCGCATAGAACCTCTTCAAGTTCGTGTCGAACCAACTCTTAAAAATCTCAATTAGGTCATACATACTGCATAAACCTTAGATGATTTGACCCTTGGTGTCAGTCCGCACAATTAGTAGCCACCCTATTGTCTAAAGGGCCCCAACCACCCTTTAGACAAATTACATATTATGTGTCAATGTGATCATATTAATTAAATCAAGTCAAGTTATGTCAAAATGGAGTTAAGAATCAATCTCTTTTGACTCTAAACTTCAAACTGACAAAGTATAGCTTGAATAAACTATGTGACCTTTATTTCAGTTATTATTGTCCCACTCTGAGTATATTGGGTCATTCATTTGAAATTATAATTTTGGCTTGTTATATGCTACTCCATGCTTGTGTTTGATTTACTTCATTTGCTTAAAGGTTATCTAGTATTTGGACTTTGGCTCAACTAAGAATCTGCAATATGTCAAATATATTCAACCTTCGAAAAATTGCCCTTCTTCTCATCCAACAATTTGGACCATCTCTCCTCATCCTATTCCTATTCACACCCTCTCACAACAATTATCTCCGTGTAACACCCCTCAAAATGAAATAGGATAATTAGAGCTTCACATGTGTGTTAGTAGTTGATAACCTTGTATAAATGTTTGAAAATGAGTTTATAGGTCAGTTTAGTTGAGTTTGAAGTCAAACATCAAAGAGACGTTCAAGACGTTCGAAAACTAGTCGTTTGCGTGCTAGTGTGTCTTGTATATTTATATGTGTTGATTGGAGTTTAAAATCAGTGGAGGTGATCCTAGTGTCTTAATAAATATTTTTAGGGTCTAAATGTTTGGGTACGACTCCCCGGGACCACCCTAAGGGTTCCCGAGGAGGACCTCCACCCTTGGCCAAACAAGCTGCCAAGGCAGCTTGAAAATGTGCATGGAAGGAGCATGTCCGCGTCGCGGACTAGCTCCACCAAGGTCCAAAAGTTTGGTCCGCGTTGCGGATGTGTCGCGGACTCTACTGTCTCGAAATTTTATTTCCAGAAACTTGTGGGAACACCTCCACGTCGCGAACTTGTTTCCCGACGAAATCTGCGAAAATAAAACTCAAGTTTGACTTGTTTAAAAAGGTCCAACTAAGTGAGGGTTAGTTTGGGTACTTGGGGAATTATTATAAACGGTTATTCTACCTATTTTAGGGTATTTTAAGTTGGTTAAAACCCCAAAACCTAGAATTAGACCTCATTCTCCAAATTGAACCTTTCCTCTCAAATAAATTTCTCTCTCTAGAACTCCATGGAAGACATTGATGAAGCTTCAAGCTAGGGGATGGGTTCCTACTGATTTCTCCTTCAAATTCTAAGGAAATTAATCACAAAGGTATGGGGATTTTA
>JAJOOS010020788.1:0-28721 GCA_029582725.1 Solanum chiquidenum | reverse complement strand
TAAAAATAATTCTGAAATTTTGGCTCTCCTTGAGAATAAGGAAAATAATACTAATTGATTCCTTTTTAATTCCCTTCCCTTATTTGGTCCGTACTCTAGTAGTATATAAATGACCCCCCCTTAACACTTACGGAGACAGCCAGAGACTTGACACATACTTACTTGCTTTAAGAATAAAATTTATAACTACTCATAAAAAGAAAAGAAGGACTCTAGTAAAGCTTTGGATCTCTCTTTCTCTCTTATTGTTGTGTTGCTGTTTTGGATCTGACATTTCCATTCAAATAACTTCATTGCTGATATTTAATTTTGCATAACTGGTAGTATCCTTTCACTAGTTTAATTTTTATCTTTAGCATTGTTTGCATTGTTGTGTGTTTAGTTGAATACAAGGAAGCATCCGATTTAGTTATTCGTTCTTCTCTCTCTGTGTGTAATAATATATCTATTGATTATTCTTCATTCGTTTCGAATCTCATGTGTGCTGCCTATATATAAAGTGATAGATTTCTATGAATATGCGGTGTTATGAATATCTTTGTCACTATAGGTATCTGCTACACTACTCCCTTTTAGCAGGTTTTTGAACTTGAAGTTCAAGACACATGAAGAGTTCATTCGGATCGGAATACATTTGGACGGAGCCTTGCTTTACTTTGATGTTTGTTTTTTTATTAGTGCTGATTTTATGGGATTTTGTAATATTGTTGTATAACTCTAACTCTATTATATGAAATAACTTGGGGAATCGTCTAAGGGGGAGGGGAACTATGTGCTAAATGTTCTTTTACTTCTCTTCTTTTCATGCTAATACGTGTGGTTGTTAAATTTGTCTATGTTGCTCAAATAATGAATTAGGCAAGCATATTAGAATATCTTAATAATGGCTTTAAAATCAATTTCGTTGCTAACTTTGTCATAATAATTGATTTATCATGAAAGTGTTATATTCCGGCATTGCAGAATTGGACTAATAATAATTAAACATCATGCTTATAAGGTTTTAAATAATTTGATTGATCTTGGGGCTTATAAATCATATTCATAGGTGTCATTAATTAATTTCTTGCATGTTAAAATAGTGAATCAAATCTGTACATTTTCTTTTGTTGCAACTTAAAATAATACAAAGCTATTTGTCGGCATGATTTTATTAAATAAAATTAAAGTGGCTATTTTCTACTACGTGCGCTTTAATATCTCCTGCTTGTTTAAGAGTTGAATAGTATGATAAGGAATTTAATTAAAATCTGTTTTGTCTTAAGTGCTTGCTTGCTTAGGTTAATCAATTAGTCCAAATAATTCAGCATGTTCAATAACTTGAGTCAGTCAGTCAATTAATCAAGTTTTTTAATGATTTTTGTTACAGCATGTTTAGAAACTATGCCTATAGGTTTTCCTTAATAATATTGTAATTTTCAGCATGTTCATACCTAGAGATCATGCCTGTAGGACTAAAACAATAAAATCAATGATGTCAACTAATTAGTCTGAATAGTTTTTGCATGTTTTAGTAACTTAAGCTTGTAAGTTAACAAATCAATTTTTAGGTTGCTAATAAAATTGCAGCATGTTAATAGTTGGGTTTTTTTTTTTTCTGTCAGCATGTTAATTCGGTTAGAAATCATGCCTGAGATTATATAAATGTTTTTTTTCAGCATGTTAAATAATTGAAATAAGTCTGCTGCATATTCTCTGCTCACTGTTCTGCTAATCCTGCACCTGCAATAATTTTTGGTCACTTGAAATAAGTCAATTAATCTCCAGCATGTTTTAAATCTAAAAAATTGTCCTTGATAAAATCTGCTACTGTTCTAAAAAGTAATTTTCTAAATTTTGCTATGTGTTTATCCTAATTAAAATCGGCTACTAATTATTTTCTGCATTTTAACACGGACTGCTACTTAAAATGAATTTTACATAATAGTCTAATTTGCTACTGCATTAATATACTTTTTTCTGCATAATCTGTCACTTTGATTTTGCTGTCTTAATAAAATTCTGCCTGAAATATTTTTGTTTTATGCATTATGAATAATTGTCTCGCCATTTTTTAATCAACTAATAAATAAATAATTCATGCATGCTTTATTAATAAAATAAATAAATTATGCATTGTGTCATAACTCTCTGTCCTTGTTAAGTTATTATTATGAAGCTTGTTTATGTGTTTGTATGCATACACTTAGCATGAAGACCTTTCATTTTATGTGTGTTTGCTAACATGCTAAATAACCTAATCTAGAGGCCAACGCGAGATTTACATGCTAAATGCTCGTCCAAATTGTTTGACTTGGTGTCTAGGTGAGCCTATTATATTTTATTTTGTCTGAATCCACCCTAATCGTAGTCCAATGCCTCTTGGACCTTAAGCGGGGACGTTAGGCACCTTTTAGAGACGAAAGTATGCGGTGGTAGGGTAGGGGTAGTTTAGGCCCTATGGATATGATGACATTGACTCAGTCTTAAAGCGACAAACCTTGGTTTGTTTGTTCCTACACGGAAGCCTATCAAAAAAATAAAGAAAAGTCGAGTGTTGATCCTAAAGTCCTTCAGAGTCTCCCTTCCCTTTTTGCCCCTTTTTATTTATTTATAATTTTAATTATTTGGGGTAGTTTTAAAAAAAAATAAAAAATTGTTTGTTTATCTACTTGTGCAATTTTTGTCTCCTTGCTTATCTTTTTATTAACTGTTTAATATTTATCATGTTATCACTTAGTCTTGCATGCCTAACTAATTAATTAAAATAATTAAAATGCCATTAATTATTTGATATTATGTTATCACTTAGATTACATTGTTTAATTAATTAAATAAATAAATAAAGTAATCTTAATTGTATTATGTTATCACCTAGTTTTTGCATGCTTAATTAATTTAAATAAATAGATTGATCCTAATTGCTTAATGTTAGTTATCACTTAGCAAGAATGCTTAATAAATAACCAAATAAATGAAGTGACCTTATTTGCTACTTGTAACCCCCACATAAATTGCATGAGATACGGTCGGGACCCACATTAGTGGACCTCGAGGGATGCCTAACACCTTCCCCTCGAGGTAACTTGAACCCTTACCCTGATTTCTGGTTCGTTGACCTTAGTTAGACTTAGCTAGGTTAGAGAGGTGCCCTAACACGCCTTAATTCGTTAAGTGGCGACTCTTCAATATTCAAAAGCCCAAAAGAGTTGTTAGGTCGTGCACCAAAACCCGTTTCGCGAAAAATGGGGCGCGACACCTGTCATTTGTTTGGTTTTGTGCGAATGTTAGTATTTTGGAGCTTTAGAACCTTGAACAGTCAGTTTTGATCAAAAGTTCAAGAAGATGATCTTATAATCAAATTCTCATGAATCCATTTGCTCTGCAAGGGTTATTTTAGGCATGTATCATGTTTGGAATGACTCTCAAGGCTGTCAGTGTGATTCTATGCAATTACACATTTTAACTTTCAAGTTAAGGCCTATGTTTGACTTTAGTCAACCTTCTAAGTAAACGAGATCAAATGAGAATTTTGTTAGTGCGGTTAGCTCTGAAATGTTGATTTTGGTCTAGATTAACCCTTCATTTGGTTCTCGAGGGTTTTGGGCTGATTCTAATCGCCCTCGTGGATTTTTACTGAAAATGGGGTTGGGTGTGGGACCTCGTATGAAAATTTTGACTTCTCCATTGAGTTTGCAATGTCGAATTTGAGTGGTTGAAATATCTTGTTTGTGTGTCTGGGGTTCCAAACCAATCCCTAGCCCCCCAGCAAAGTTGGGGGGACTTTGATAAAAAATTTGGTGCCTGAATTCTTGTGCAACTGCTTTTTCTCCCCTGGGTTCACTTAACAGAATGTCGCTTATACGACCAAGGCTCTGTGTAAGCTAGGTCATCCAGGCGGTTGTCGCTAAAGCGACCATGGGTTTGCTTTTGTGGACTAGGTTTGCTTAAGAGAGTCTCACTTTTGCGGCCACGAGCATGCAAAAGCGAGGTCTGCCTTATTGAGGCATGTCGCTTAAGGGACATTATTGGCTGCTTATGCGATGGTCGCTTGTGTTTTTAGTCTAGTTTTGGTCATAAAATCATCATTTATTGAATATTGTTTTTGCGATTACTCCTCCATCCGAGCTCCCATTTCAGAGATTCAAAGTCCTGGGTGATCATTGGGAGCATGAATATTTGGGTTTGTTATCTAGAGCTTTTGGAGAACCTCCATTTGAGGTGAATTTGTTTTTTAGGTTGCCTTGGCCTATTTATTGTGGTTATTTCATGGTTGTTTTGTCTTGCTATATCGGGCCCTGGATTGTGTTCAATTCTGGAACACAAGTTCGTGGTATAGTTTAGGACCTCTTGTGGAGTCAATTTCAGAAATTTTGGTGCGGTCCCAAAATTCTCGGTGTTTCAGGCTTGGAGACTTTTGAGATGCTTTTGATTAGACGTCGATACACGGTGGCTTGTAGCCTACTTGAGATCCTCTTTAGAGTCGACATACCCCAGGGTCACTCTTGATAGCATGGCTATATGTTGATTGGATTTGATGGTTACTTAGACTTGGAGTCACATTATTGGTTCGTGGTACTCTTTTCAAATGAGACTTAGCTATTCTATGTACTTGTCGGTCTTATAGGGTTCCTTTCAGGTTTTATTTAATCTTGCGCATGAGTGTAACTTTTGGGCTTACGGGGTCTAGTTAGGTTTAGTTTAGCTTTACTAAGATTTACTTTCGGTATGCTTGTGTGATTTCTTTCATATCCGCTTTGACCTCTACATATGTCTATATTCTATCTTTTTAGATTGTTTTTACCTTTCTTGCTTAGTCGACATGTGAGGCCTACTGGGTACCTTTGTTTTGGTACTCGTGCTACACTCTGCATTTTTTCGTGATGCCGGTCCAAGTACCAGCTACCAACAATGATCGTTGTTCCATCTTTTGCAGCATTGGGATATTAAAGACGAGGGTGAGCCCTTGGCATCCTGGATCATCTTATCTCCTTCTATATGTTATTTGCTCATTTTAGACATCTCTATACTACTGACTTCAAGGTTTTAGGAGGGTTTCAATTATATATAGTTTTTATTTGATTCTGTTTCTATCATATTTTTACTACTACTGTTATTTATGTTTGGTACAGCCCTTATACCCATTACTTGTCATTTTGGGTTATAGTTGGCTTACCTACTGGTGGGTTATTGTAGGTGACATCATAACTCAAGGAATCGGGTCGTGGCAACTGAAATAAACACACGTGTCTCAAAATGCAAAAGACATTTCAAACTATACAAAACGAAAAATTTATGATCAACAATGCCATAAGCTCACCCTCAAATGAAGCCTTCCTACAATTGGCAGGATACCGACATGGGTAACTGGTGCTCAGATCTACATCACAAAGGTAGTTATAGAGTGTATTATAAGTACCAAAATAACATGTACTCAATAGGGATCATAGGGCGATTGAGCTTGAAAAGTAAAGACAATATGAAAAGCGAAATTAACACTACAGAGGCCAAATTAAGGAAATCTAATAGGAATGCACAAGATTCGAGGAAAGAACGAAAATAAAACCTAGTAATTAACTATAACCTATGCTACAGTCAATAACAAACTTCCAATTAACTACAAAAATTATAAATGAAATCCACAAGGTAAGGATGATCACAAAAAGGGAATTAAACATGCTAAAACCTCCCAAAAAAAAATATGACCTAAAACATGATTTCTAAATAGCTAACATGAATCAACTACTAACCCAACATAAATTCCTACAAATCAATATTAATTTACATTCTTGAACTCAATCTAAAAACTAGGAACCCATAGCCTACCTAAATTCAAACCATGCGCGCTCCTAATTCACAATTCTGGAGCTTTACCCTTCCGAACGGGCTCCAAAAGCTTTCAAGTTATTAAAACATAACTACAACATTATTATGAATATTTTGACACAAAAATCATATATGGAACAAAAATTGAGTCAAAAATATAATTGTGCAACCCGTATGACAAATAACAAAATTCACTCTGCCAAACTTCCTAATAAGCATACTGAACTTCTTTCCTACATAAGTAGAAACATTAGGACTTCCTTGTTACATTTTCTTGACTCTTTTTGGACACGGACCGTATACTACCCTAATCTAGCCAAGACTAACACTCAATAAAACATAAAAATCCATACAAATCTGTCAAAACATAAAAATTAGTAAAAATCTTTTAAATTGGCTAGATTTACATCTTGGATTGTCTCCCAAGTAGCACTTGATTTAACGTCACGACACGACGTAGGCCCTTTGATTACTCAGACTTCATCAAGATCCTATTTTTCATTCACCTCTTTGACTTCTTCCAATTGACCCAAGTAGACTTTGATTCTTTGACCGTTCATCTTGAATCTTGTTCCTTCCTCATTCTCAAGTTCATCCGCTTCGTGTGAAAACATTCGTTCCACTCTAAATGGCCCCATCCACTTAGACTTGAGTTTGCGAGGAAACAAACGCAACATTGAATTCAATAGAAGTACCAAATCACCTGGAGTAAGTTCACATTTTTCGGTTTTTTTATCATTCTACCTCTGGATCTTTTCCTAATACAAAGCTGAACTTTTATATGTTTTAGGTGAAACTCATCGAGCTCATTCAACTTGATGCGGCATCCCAATCTTCATTCAACTTCTTGAGTGCCCACTTCACTTTATACTCTAATTCTAGAGGCAAGTGACAAGACTTCCCAAACACAAGTTGGTAGGGAGATTTACCTATGGGAGTCTTGAATGTAGTGCGATAGGCCCATAGAGCATCATCAAGCTTTCTCAACCAATCATTTATGTTCGCATTCATAGTGTTCGTAAGTATTTGCTTAATTTCTTTATTTGACACTTCAACTTCCCCACTAGATTGTGGATGATAAAGAGTTGTTACGCTGTGAAAAACATCATACTTCTCAAGTAACGCCTTGAACAACTTATTACAAAAGTGGGAACCTCCATCGCTAATAATATCCCTTGGTGTACCAAATTGGGAAAATATATTCTTTTTTAGGAATGCGGTGACACTCTTTGATTCACTGCGTGAAAGTGCAACAGCTTCCACCTTTTTAAACACATAGTCAACTGCTACAAGTATGTACTTCATCCCATTCGAACTCACAAAAGGACCTATAAAGTCAAGGCCCCAAACATCAAACAGTCCAATCACTATAATAAGAGTCATTAGGGGTTCTTGTTTCCTTAAAATACATCCTTCTCTTTGGCAACGATCACAAGACTTGGAGAAATCATGAGCATCTTGGTTGATAGTCGGCCAATACTACCCACAGTGCAAGATTATGTGAGTAGCCTGGATACCACTATGGTGGTCACCAATAGGAGTCGAATGGCAAGCTTCCAATATACTCATCCTCTCTACCTCAGGCACACAATGATGAATAATCCCATCAACACACACACGAAACAAATAAGGGTCTTCCAAAAAAACTCTTACACATCATATTAGAATTTTCTTGGTTGGTGGAATGATAAGTTCAAATGCACAACATCACTTACAAAATAATGAGCAAAATCTGCGAACCAAGAGATAAGATCAAAAGAAGCAGCCAAAACTTGTTTGTCTGGGAATGTATCATCTATCTTAACTCCATCGGCTAACCTCAACATATCCTCTTCCTCTAATCTGGACAAGTGATCAACCACTTGGTTTTCTTTTCCCTTTCTGTCTTTTACCTCAAAGTTTAATTCTTGCAGCAATAGTACCCATCAAATCAATCTCGGTTTTGCATCCTTCTTTCCTATAAGATACATCAATGAAGTATAATCAATGTGCAAAATGACTTTAGTGCAAAGAAATAGGATCTAAACTTCTATAATGTGAAGACTACATCAAGTAATTCATGTTCAATGACCGTATATTGTTTTGAGAAGCATTCAAAGCTTTTATGGCATATTATATGGGATGAAGAATCTTCTCTCGCCTTTGCCCAAACACTAAGCCAAGTCCTATCCTGCTTGCACAACACATAACTTCAACAGTTGTCCGCAATTTGGTGAAATAATGATTGGTGCAGAAGTCAACTTCTCTTTGAGCCCTTCAAATGCTCTCACACAAGCATCATTAAACTCAAACTACGTCTCCTTACCGAGAAGGTTACACAATGGGTGTGCAATTTTTGAAAAATATTTGATAAACCTCCTATAAAATCATGCATGCCCTAGGAAACCTCTAACACCTTTCACAGAGATGGGTGATGGCAGCTTTTCAATCACCTCGACCTTGTCTCTATCAACCTTAATATCTTTTTTTTTAAATCTGGTTGCCTAGAACTATACCCTCTTTTGCCACGAAGTGACACTTCTCCCAGTTAAGTATAAGATTACATTCTTAACATCTTTTCATAAAATCACTCAAATATGTGAAGCAATAACAAAACTAGTCACCAACCACCAAAAATCATCCATAAATAATACCACTATCGTATATTTCACCATATCATAAAACATGAACATCATGGAATGTTGAAAAGTCATCGGCGCATTACACAACCCGAATGTCATCCTCTTGAAAGCAAATATCCCATAAGAACAAGTGAAAGTAGTCTTCTCTTGGTCTGCCAGAGCTATGGAGATCTGACTATAGCCGAATACCCATCTAGAAAATAGTACCAATCCTTTCTAGCAAGACAATCTAACATTTGGTCTATGAACAACATTGGGAAATGATCTTTCTCAGTGCATGCATTCATCTAAAGGTAATCCATGCAAACCCTCCAACCAATGACATGCCTCACTGGGACAAGCTCATTCTTCGCGTTGTGAACCATAATGATTCCTCCCTTTTTTTCAAACATTGAACCTAACACACCCAATTACTATCTAACAACTTGATAATATATTTCTTCATAACCTCTTGCGTTGGATGATTCAATCTCCTTTGGTTCTCAGTACTTGGTTTACTATGTGGCACGAGTTTAATCTTTTTAGAACGTATATATGGTGGCATACCAATAATGTTAGAAATAGCATATGATATAGCCCTTTTGACCCATTTTAATATCGATATCAGTGCCTTTACTTGCCCTTTGTTAAAATCAGCAGCAATAATGACATGCAAAATACTATTTTTGCCTAAGAACACATAACACACATGAGATGGAAGAGCCTTTAGCTCAAATTTTATAGGCTCAACAATAGATGGTTTTGCAGGCAAAGTGTCTCGATTCTTCAAATCCAAATCCAAATCCATCTCTTTTGGTTGGAAATGAGGGAAATTCACCTCCATCATATGTCAGCAACTAATTCATCATATTCAGCAATACGCTCTCCGTCAAAGTTCATGATCACAACAAATAGCACTTCAAAACCCAATCTCTCCCCAATGGACACCTCTGTTTCTCCTCAAAAGTATAGTTCACCGTGGACACTAACTTAAGATTACTTTATTACTTCATCGGTTTGAAGATATTAAAGGTCCCCTCTTTATTATTCAATTAGAACTACATCTGCCCTCTTTCTATGTCAACTTAAACACCAGTAGTAAGGAATGGTCTCCCTAAGATGATGGGTGCCTCAAAATCAACCTAATAGTCTAGTATCACAAAGTTCACCAGAAATATGTACTACTCAACTTTCACAAGGACATCTTGTAGCACCCTAATCAATTTCTTCATAGTTCAATCATTCATAAGTAGTTGAATTGCAATCGGGTTGGGGGCTCCTAAGCCCAACTTATTGTACCTGACAGCGAAATTAGATTTATGCTAGCACCTAAGTCACATACGGCCTTAGAAAAGTTCTACATACCAATGTTACATGGAATGGTAAAAGTTCGTGGATCCTCCTTCTTTTGCCCTACCGATCTAGTAGTAATGGCACTACAATGCTCCAACTTATCATCACATTCCAAACTGACAACCCTCATTTTAGTCACAAAATATTTCATGAACTTAGCATAAATGGGAATTTATTCTAGTGCTTAATTCAAAGGAACATTTATCGACATTGTTTTCACATTGTCATTCAACCCTCTGTAAAAGTACTCTTTTGGTGACTCATCATTAATGCAGGGCACACTTCGCAAGAAACCAGTAAATCTATCCAAAGAATTACTAATTGACTCTCCATGTAATGCCACAAAGATGTTAAGCTTATCTTTGAGGTTCAACTTCTTGGAAAATGGGAAATATTTATCTAAGAACATTTTGTGTAGCTGGTCCCACGTGGTGATTGTGTTATACAGTAGCTAAGATAGTTATACAATAGCGTCACCTATCAATGATAGTGGAAACACCCTTAAATTGATGGCATCCATGTCTAAATATGTTCGTCCCACACTACTCATATAGACACTCTTGACCTTGCTCGGATGAGCATATGGATCCTCAAATGGTAACCCTGCAAACAGCCCTCTAAATGTAAGCATTTGCATCAGGCTGGTATTAACTACAAACTAAAGCTTAGGTGGTAGTGGGGGAACCATTATGGAACATGTTGATCCCACAACATCATGATCAACCTTGATATAATCACGCACATCAGGTGCTTGCTGATTTTACAATCTTTCGGCATTTTCAACCTGAGGATTCTCATAGATTTGTCTAGGCACTCTCACTACTACTGTAGGTTATACTACATCAACATCCCCATGGCCCTCTCCGATTGGATCATCATGTAATCCCATATTTTTACCTCTTTCGACCATTTTTCGCAAAGTTTTTCTTAATTCAGGACCTTAAGGGGTCAAGGGATTCTCTTGACTCCATGTACTTTGCATATACTGCAAATTAGACCCATAGAAAACTAAAACAAAATAAACGTAAATTAGGAAATCATTAACTAAATTTCAGTAATGAAATTAGTCTAATCTAAAAACCTTTGATACGTCCAAATTACAGCTCCCTAAAGAAGTATAAGCGGTCGGTGTCACATAAAGAACCTAACTGAGGTTAGGATCAATCCCAAGAGGAATATGGTCTTGACTTAGGGTAATAGTGTTAATAATATGTTCAATCAAATTAATTCCTTAAAAGGGGGGAAGGGCATTTGTAAACAAAGTAATGATTGATTAATTCATAGTAACAATTAAAAAGTAACAAGTAACCGAATTCACAGATTCTAATATCAATATGAGATAAAAATAGGGCAAATGTGTTCCCCACAAGTTCTTAACACAGTAATCCTAATAATAACAACTCTTTCCTAGCGTTTAACATGCAAAGTTGATAAATTAGGTATCTCCTACGTGATTGGTCGTCCAAGTAGGGAATTTCACCACGCAACTTGGTCGGTCTACGGGTGTGTGCTTTGCTAAACTTTACCCTTGACCCTAGATTAGCCCTCACTTATTTAGGTTAGGCTATTAGATAGTGGATTATCATGCTAAATCTCTGTTGTTTAACCTCTTTCTCATTCATTACTTCCTTTGTCATGCAAGTAGAAATGATGCGAGTTCTAATTTCTGCACTGTTAAAAAGCATTGAAAACAAAGAGATTAACAATACATGAATAAACACTATTTCAGAATTACTTAATTATTAGTTTTATGTTGTTAGTTACTCATGGTTCCCACAACCCTTGTTGTGGATTTAGTTGCTCATGCTTGGGTGATCACAATTCATAATATGATTAATAATATAAATCATGAACTTACAATTCTAATACATGAACTTTAATATCGTGAATTGAAGAACAACCACAAATTTCATAAACCAACAGTTCAAGAAATAAATACCAAAATTGGTTGCAAAATGATTCTCAAAGCCAAAAGTATCTCAAAAAGTCTTACAACCCAAAAATGAAAAATACAAATAATTAATAGAAACCAAATCCTAAATCAAGTAGGAAAACAAAGACTAAGGAAATTCGGCTTGGGTTGTGTTATCTACTGTTGGTAACCTACGACTCATAGTAGTTCCTATGGCTCGTAGGTACCTTCCTTCAGTCAATACTTGGTACATCATATAGGGAGTGATTTCTAGGGGCATGATCTACAACTCATAGATCTTTCTATGGTCGGTCTTGT
Organism: Solanum chiquidenum; assembly: GCA_029582725.1. NCBI lineage: Eukaryota > Viridiplantae > Streptophyta > Magnoliopsida > Solanales > Solanaceae > Solanum > Solanum chiquidenum. The sequence continues at coordinate 16,733 of JAJOOS010020788.1, read as the reverse complement.
TCAATAGTCATTCATGGACTGGAGCTCTTCTTCTTTGACATTTTCTATGATTCATTATCTACGGCTCGTGGTAGTGACTACGGCACGTCAGGCTGCCGCCATCGTTTCACACCTAGCTCCAATAATCATAACATCAACTTCCAACTTTCACCTACACCTCGTAATGGAATTGATGGCTGGTAGGTCAACTAGACGACATCACTTTAACACCAACTTCTCCAATACCTATTTCCCCGAAAAATCAAAGCAAAAAGACCATCAAATCTAATAACAAAATACGTAAGATTAATGCAAGATTCTAATATTTGTGCATCAAAAATACTATAAGTTCATGGTACATTAATAATTTCTTTGCTTTTTGTGATGGGTGGCTAAAACTCCAAGATCAAGGGGTGCAATTATGGGGTTGGGTGTTCATTTAGTATAGTGGGTATTGTGTATGCTCTGTTTTGCTTCTATTCATACATGAATTTGGGCTAATTAGCATAGGGTTAACTTATGGGTTAAGGTTGCAAACTTAATTCCTACTTCCGATCTCCAGCCGATGCTCAAAAGATATTGATTAGAGTGGGTAATTAGTCTAATACTAGAAATTTAGGTTTGATGTAAGTAACTTGCTTGAAAATAGAGGTTATGGGTCAGAGCTATTTGCCCTATTTTTTCATAGAAATAGAGGATAGAGTAAGGTATAAGGTTTTTTAGTATAACACATAGATGACACCAAAACTAGATTCTATGAAATGATGTTATGAGATCGAAAGAAGATTAGTGTCATTAAAGATGACCAAGTTTATTAATGAATGTTCATCACTATAGAGAAACACGTGACATTGATTTCTAATCCACACACCCCTAGATTATTTTTTACTTTTTTAATCTTCCGTAATTTTAGTTAAATTGTTACCATTGATAATCAAATCCTTTTATTAAATTTGTGGAATCATCCACCCAGTTGTTTCTTACTACTACAAATGAATGATTTCACAATCCAAATTTCTTGATAGAATTTTCTACGATATAACATTTTCTGTGGAAGTCGACTCCACTCTTAGTTGAGTATTTTTAATTGACAACAGTCGCTGGCTCTTTTAATTTGTTTTGAAGAGTACATTTGAGTGTTATCAATTGCCCGTCAGTCAGTAGGTTAAAATTTGTTCTAAGGTCAACACGGGTACACAAATTCTCATGAAAAGTCCCTCAAAAGCTAGAAGAAAACTGATAACCACTATCTAATAAGATCGATACCTACACCTCATGAAGATGAACTACATCCAAAATGTAGAGATGAGATGATCTCTGACGCTAAAAGAATACTAAATGGGTAGGAGGTGTGTTGATTTGGTAAATTGATCAATGACAATCAAGATGTTGTCAACAAATCTAGTAGTCCAAGGTAAGCCCAAAACAAAATCAATGGTGATATTCTCCTATTTCCAGCCTTTAATGGGCAATCTATAAGGAATACTAGAAGGCCTCAAATGCGTGACCTTCACCTGCTAGAAAAATAAGAAATGGGATACATTGTCCACAATATCTTTCCTCATATCAATCCACAAGTAATGTTGTCTTAGATCATGATACATCTTTGTTATATCTAGATGTATAGAATATCTGGAATCTGGGGCTCACAAAGAATCGACTGAATCAAATTTCCAACTCTTAGAACACGAATATGGTTGTCAAACCTCAAAGTCCTATTAGAATTTAAGGTAGCGTGCATGGTATCACCTAAAAAATTGATCTACAATAGCTACCAAGACCTCATCCTCAAACTAATGCCTACAAATATGCTCAAATAGAGACGACTAAACCCTAACATAGGCTTACACCTGCCTAGAATGTGGAACATCAAGATGAATCATCATATTGGCTAAGGATTGAATGTCTTAAGCCAAAGTTTCCTCAGAATCTTAAAGGAATGCCACACTACCCATACTCACGACCTTTCCACTTAAGGCATCTGCTACCATATTCTCCATACTCGGATGGTATAGAATAGAGAGGTCATAGTTCTTCAGGAGATCAATCAACCTACACTACCTTGAATTAAGGTCCTTCTATCTCAGACTACTATGATCTATATACATCTCATATCATACTCCATAAAAGTAGTTCCTCCAAACCTTAAGCCCAAAAACTACCGTCGTCAACTGTAAATCGTAAGTGGAATAGTTTTCCTTATGCAGATTAAGCTACCTTGATCAATTAGATATAACAGAGCCCCATTGCATCAGTACACAACCCAAACCAGCACCAGATGCGTCACAATACAGCATAAGCCCTCTCTCTTAATTGGAAGTACCAAAACATGATCATTACTAGGAAACTCCATGAGCTTCCGAAAGCTCAACTCACACTCCTCAAACCATTTAAAAAGAACATCAAGGCTATTTGTTCAAGTCAAAGGTGCCACAATAGTCAAGAAACCCTCCACAAACCATATATAGTATCCTTCTAATAAGATGAAGCTCTAAATATCAGTCACTAAGGTGGTCCTAGAGAAAACGTGAATAACCTCAATCTTCAAAAGATCCACCATAATTCTATATTTGGACACCGCGTACCCTAAGAATGCTACAGACTCAAGCCCAAACTCGTACTTTGAAAACATGGCACAAAGTCACTATCTTTTTACATGGATTGTTTTAGCCTATTCCATAGCTCATATTCTGCCCTATTTTAGTGCACAAGTTCCTTGAGCTATTTAGGACCTTTTAACGGAGTTAATTTCAGAATTTGAAATGTGGGTCCCACATTTCTATTTTGATTACCTTTTTTGTCTATCTCCAATTACTGTGATATTTGTGTCTAAAAAATAGTATTAACATTGTGATCAATAATTTGTTAGTGGCAGTGATCAAAGGTATTTTCAAAACTAGATATATCTTGTGCGGTGGATTCGGAGCGCATGTGGTCAACATCGAGGTAGGATTTGGTCTACTTTATTTATTGCGATTTATAGATGATTTTTAATATGAATAAAATGTGATTTAGATTGGTATTTGTGGAGTATTAGAATTGCTTTTTTTAATTCTTTCTTTTCTAGATTCCATAGATACGTTAGGTTTATTGTGGATCATAGAATCCGTAGTTTAGGCTTATAGCCTTGCTTGTAGTATGACTTAGTGTGATTACCCTTATTAGGATTGATACATTTGTCCTTAGGCTAAGATTGAGCCTTACATGCCTTAGAATGTTTCTATCACACTTATTAAAGTGTGTTGCTTCTAGTAGGGCTTGTTGCATTTGTGTACCTTGTGTTAGTGCTTGAGACCTTAGTGGCTCGTCCTAGACAAATATTGGAATTAGTTGTGTTCAGTTGTGGACTGGAGTGGTATGGTTGGGGTAAGACGTCTTTCCTTCCATTATTTCTTCCCCCTTATTTGATTCTGAAGCTCTTCTTGATTTCCTTCTCTTTCAAAGTATCGTGAGCATGTTATGTTTTATTGAGCTATTGTTATTAGTATGTGGTTTAGATTTGTTGATTCTAGTTCCCTTGCCCTTCGGTAGTTGACTCATGTATCACATGTTTACTTGTTAGTAGGTTTTTGGCTTCCGTTTCCATATACAGTCCTTGTGACGTCTCGGAATGTTGAACTTGGAATGAAGAAAGAGAAAAGGGCAATCTATGAAGGGGTTCACGGGCCGTGAAGAGGTCCACGACCTGTCACCCTGTCCGTGGAGTTGCAGCAGCGGCTGTGAAGGATCACGGACACCAAAACGGTCTGTGAAGCTTCATACGAAGCATAAAGTCATCCGTGAAAGGGGTACAGAATCCCCAAAACTCATGTTAAGGACCACAGTCACTTAGACGGTCCGTGAACCTTTACACGGACAATGAAGTCGCCCTTTAAAGGGACTCATAAGGTATTGAATTTTGATTCAACTTCAAGCGATCATATCTTTCAGCACAAAATGAATTAGGTGGCCCATGACTGATCAAATCAAAGGTCTTTGAGTCATCTTTCCAACGCCACCAAGTATGCCTAATACTTACCTCGGAGTAAAAATTTATGCATGTGTTAGTGAAGACATGTCGGACAGGTCAACATGACGACCCACTAGACAGGTTGTGATGCCTTAAATGGATCGCGAAGCCTTTCGTGTGAGGCACCTTGCCATTTTTAAGTTGGGGTCATTTTGGTCTTTTCCCTATGCGTTTGCTACTTTAATTACGTCATTTTACTTTGGCTAAGCCTAGTTAACTAATCAAAAATGACCTAAAACTGTCATTCTCCTAAAATCATCAGACTTAGAATAAAAGAAGAGAAACAGGCAACATTTTTTTCTCTAGAACAAGCAGAGCTCACCTTCCCCAAAATCCAAAGGATTTCTTCATAGTTTTCTTAACCAGGTATGTGGGTATTCAATAAGGGTTTTTTTTTTACCTTATGCCCAAAACATCATACTCCTTTTTCGTTTATTATGGTTTTATGAAGCTACAGTTTTTGCCCAACTAAGCAGATTCTTTACAAAATTGTTTCTTGTGATTACTACTCGATTCTATACTTATTTAAATGAGTTTGTATGAATTCTTATGCAGATTTGAAAGGAAAAAAAATTTAGCATGTAATTTTAATATTTTCACATGAATTAACTCTTCTATTGAATTTAGCTCAGGGTGTTAGCATTTAGTTTTAAACAAATTTTTGTCATTTTCTGTCCACTGCTTTTTTTGGAAATTGTTTTTACACCAGGTTAGTTTTCTCTCAAAAAGTTAGCACCACAATTTTAAGTGAGCTACAAGTATTGAGATTGGGAGTAGTGTTTATCACTGAGTTGGACTAGGTTTCAATGTACCCTCAAGTCCCAGATCTACGTGCCATCATAGGTTTATAGGTCCCTTCTGTTGGGCATCAATTTTAGTGATCACGCCACACTCATGCCTTTTTACCCTGGCAAGATATATTGGGTCCTCTCGATGGGGAGTTACATCGGACTACACGTTTAGCTCACATGGTTTACTTCAGTTACTATACTCTCCAATGGTACTAGCTTCAGTAAGGTACTTCAGGCCTGTAGTTGTATTTCTTCTAAGCTATTCAGCATGCTTCCAGTTTACTCTTGCATCCTAGTTTTTATGCATTATTGTATCTTGGACCTATATACTTTAGTTCAGTTCAGTTTACATACTTAACCAGTATTTTTAGCATGTTTATATATTCAGTCACCTTTTAATATCCATCATGCTCAGTACATCCGAAGTACTGATGCATACTCTATGTTGCATCCTATTATGATGCATACTCTATGTTGCATCCTATTATAAAGTTAGTTCGATACTTGTCCAGTAGCTTATCAGTATTAGAGTCTGACATAGATTCAAACTCAGTTGATTTTGGTTATTCTACTTTGAACTTAGTTATTTCATTAAGATATTCCCAGTTGAATACCTTTAGATTATATTCATTATTCAATTGTGCTTTCGCTTGGTTAGAGTTATTTCAGTATGCTTGTGATATGCCAGATTCAGAGTTAGCTTGGGTTACTTGTGAACATAGGTCCCATGTTACGTCTAGGGGCTATCCCGAGGGCGTGATAGTCCTTGACTCAGTTCCTTTACCCTTTATATCCTACTTCTTCAATCCTATTGATTGTCGTACCATGCCATATCTCGTGTTTAGTTACATGTGTTGTAATTTCTTTATCACTTGTTGTTTATACTTCTTTTGTCTTGAAGCTTAGTCGGTCGATTTTTTAATCCTTTTTTTTAAATTAAAACTATTTTCTATTACTTTTTAGCTTTTATCCGCTAAAATAACTTTTCATTTCCTTCTATCCACCATAAAATCAATAGATTTAGACGTGGGCTCCTTGCAAAATTATTATATGCTTTATTTTTTAAAATACTCAATATTTGGTGTACTCTAAACACTTTGTGCGACATAGGTATAATTTTTTTATATTAGTTTCTTCAATATACTTTTCTCTAAATTGAGTATATACATAACTAGATTTGTTTAAGCTATGTAGACATTTGTTTTGCTCACTTTTGCTTATTCTTGTTCATTGCTTTAGCTTACAATCTGGAGATTTTGTTTCATATTACATTTATTTTTCTTGGTCATCATTTGAAATACGCGCATCTTCTCAATTGCATCATTTTTTTTATTTTTTTTTAAATTATACTAATTAGCATAGAATACATGTGCAACGAACGTGTTCGAGAACTATTTTTAAAAATTCATATCAAGAATTACATGGAAGAATTGTAATAAAGGGTCCATGGGCTCATCTTTTATTTATTATTTTTTAAAAAAGAGGAAGAATTGTAAATAAAACTAAAAAAGGTTACGTATAATGTCATTAATCAATAAAAACGCGGTACATTGTTGCAGAAGAAGAATAACCAGATAAAGGTGGGTGAAAATGTAAATTTGGCATTAGTACAACTAAAGTTGCAAAGATGATGTTCAACCTCTATAAAAACGGAATGAAATAGGAGAAGATTCACATTCACAAGTAACAAACTGATTCAAGTTCTTCATAGTAGACCTGCGAAAAGTGTACATCCAAATTCATCTATGTTAACTAACATACATGCAATCATTAATCCTATCTGGTTGGACTGAAATTTCAGGTCAAGAAAGAGTAACATTGTGATGTTTTGTACAACATTAAACACAAGGGAAAAGTAAGATAGCTAGTTTGCTAAATGAGAATAACAATTGGAGACCATAAAATTTTATACCAGCCCTTTCTTTTTGTACCATCAATCTACTATTTATTCTAAATGTAAGACATGTATTTTTTTCGAACACACTAATTGTGCTACCATATATAAGGACTAACCCTAGTCTATACTCCTCCCCTATTCGAAACTTAGTACTCAAGAATATGTTTTACCTCAAAACTAGGTGTATATAATGTAGAGAATTATATTTTATCATTTTGTTGGCACGTGCTTATAATAAATCAACTTTTTAGTAAGAAACTTCAATTTTCCCTCATTACAAACCTCAAATATACACAAAAAATAATTCAGAAGAATACAATACCTAAATTATAATGGATCATCAGAAGCTTCAAGAGTGTGTCCATAAGCTCTTATTCTGCACTCCCAGAGCTCGCGAGAAATAACTAAAACATGAGGAAATAATTATTCAGTGAGATAATAACAAGTAAGTGAGTGTTTCACCAAAATAACTTTACTAATTTAAAATGAATAGTTGAATATTAAAGCATGAGTGAGTAAAATTAGCTTTGCGTGTTACTGTTAAAGGGAAGAACGAAGACTTCATAGAGCAATTGTTAAGAATCGAGTAATGGAGATTCAATGCGAGAGTTAGAAAATCAGTGATTCAAATTAACAACACATTCATATGACTTTAGACAACAAAGTTGCAAGCAATACAGTACCAACAACATAGACTATAAGTAAAATAGTGATTTGAGCCTAGAAATCCCAAGACACCCATGTTTAATTAAATGAGCATGGAAGAATAGATCCATAATAGTAATTCATGAGCTAATTATATGATAGACATTTCATTGGAATTCACATAAGGAATAGGTTAAATATTTTAAGGATGCTTTGAGAGTGAAGTATCAATGTTGTTGTTGTTGTGTTGTTAAAGGATTTCTCACATACATATGAAAGCATGATTGGGAAATGATTTTCTAACATAAGGATTCTTAAGAGTTGAAAGGTTCTCTCAACTAACATAGAATCAAGTTTAAAAGATATTCTAAAGAAAGTTAGCTTGGACTGGCTATTTAAAGTGCCTTCCATGAAAGATAAGTCAAGTAAAGAATTATGATTATTCCGTGGGATTTATGTTTAGCACCGAGAGGATATTGAGATGGAAGATCTTCCGTAGCTAGAGGTCGGGTTTCTAGTAGCAATCTCCTTATCCCATACCTATGTGCCACCATTGGATGATTGTCTCAGATAGACATTAGCTAGTGGATCCACGTAAGCTAGAAGTTAAGGTTCTTGCCTTGGCAAGTAAGGACACCCATTTTCGGTGTAGGGCAGACATCGGATACCATGTTGTATCTCACATGGTTTCTATGTCGGTTAAGGCTAATTCCCATACTAATGATGAACTATGGCTACATAAAGAAGTATCTCCTTAGTGTTCAAAAGAGAAGTTTTACTTGCATTTGACCATGACTATTATGATGTTTTCTAACCTCTTTCTTATGATTTTAACTTGGTCTTTGCATGAGCATGACAAGGTCCTTTTAACATGATTTACATCTCTATGCATTGCTATCATACTTGGTACATTTTTGTACTAACGCATACTCTTGCCTACATTGTTCTCTAATGTAGGGTCTGACGTTCCAATTTATCATCCTCGTGGCTAGGAGTCACCTTGATCATACTTAGTAGTGGTGAGTCCTCATGTTTCGAGGACCAAACCTTTTATTGCTTTCACTCTTTACTTTTAGATATTGTATGTGATCAGATGCCAGGGTTATGTCCCAGTCACTCTTGATGTAATATATGGCTATTGAGACTATGTAGACTTCAGCTTTGTTTTATAAACTCTTTGATATGTAATGTTGTTTTAAATCTCTTGGTTTACAATAATCTTGTTAATGCATGCTAAGTGGCTTGTCTAAGGCCTCTCGGGGTCCTATACGCCATGTTATTCCTAAGTTGTACCTTGGGTCATGACATAAACCTTAAGTTTCCTTAATACATATATTATAACATGCCCTGCTACATCAAAACACAACCTAAGCCAACATATGATGTGTCATAATACACCGTAATCCCCTCACCCTCAACTGGAAGAGTTAGAATAGAAGTTGCAGTAGGAAACTTCTTCAACTTTTGAAATCTCACCTCACACTCATCTATCCACTCACAAGAAACGTCCAATTTGGTCAATCTAGTCAACAATATAGAAAAAGATGAAAATACTTCAATGAACCACTTGTAGTAGCCTACCAGCCCAACAAAACTCCAAACCTATGACAGTGAGTTGGGTATAGACCAATCATGAACGAACGCAATTTGTACTAGGTCTACCATGATCCCATCCTTGGACATTATGTACCACTATAAAGCTATAGACTCTAGACAATACTAATACTTTGTAAACTTAGCATAAAGCCAATGATCTCTAAAAGTGTGTAGCATAATCCTCAGATGCTTCTAATGCTCCTTTCTACTCCTCAAATTAACAATAATGTCATTGATAAAATCAAAGATGAAAGACTCAATATAAGGCTTGAAAACATGCGTCATTTATCCAAGAATGTTGTCGGGTTATTGTTCAACACAAAAGACATTACCAGGAACTCATAATAGTCATAATGAGTCCTAAAAGTTTTCGTAGCTATGGAGTTTGACCTAAATCTAGGCTGAGTGTTGACAATCTTTTTCTTTGCGAATATCTTTTTCTAACATTTTAGCTCTATAACTTCCTGTTATATCTCTATTTCCTTATAATGGCTAGTTTGGTTTGAACTTGAGGAGATCTTTTTGAGGTGTGGATTATCTTAGCTAGCGTATCTTGGATTACACTTTACAAATTTGAGGGATAGTTATTGAAATATGGATGACTTAGGTGAGAAGATAGTAGAGCTTAGTATGATGAAATGCCATTTTAATATGTTGTTAACTGAGTTGGTATGCGAATATGTAATTTTGGTAGTGATTTAGTAATTGGAGTATTATATTGGTTGAGTGACTATGGGGTATTATGTGATGGACCTATAGATTGTTGTTTTATGGTAGATATGTCTCTAATGGGTGGGTTATCAAGGGAATTTGTGGGTTTCTTAAGTGTACTTTTGGAAAATGATAGGAACATATGAGTTTAATATAGGGTTTATAGATGCGGGTTTTCTGAAATCCATAGGGAGTGTGTTTTCCATGATATCTAAATCTTTGGTAGTTTTCATTTCTTCTTGCAAGTAAGCAATCTATTACACCAAGTATGTAGTAAATTCATCATTTTGTTGTGATTATATTTATATAAGTTGTCATGGTTTTTAAAAGTTATGGTTGTAAACCTTGTCTCTTCTCCTGATGTCATGTCCATTATTTCTACTTCATCTTTTTCTTTGCCATGAAACCAGATGATGCAAATAGTGTTGATCTTATGAAGTAAACTCATTTGTTTACCAACTCAAATCGAACTCTCCTTTCATTCAAAGAAAAGGACATCTAAAAAGGAAAATGTTTTATTTTATTAATTATAATAAATAATCTAAAAATGACTGAAGAAAGTAATATATAATTTGATCAAAATAAGTTTGGACAAAAATTAGATTAAGGAAGAAATTTGATGACCGAATAGGCGAGAGTCTTCTAATTTCTAGTGGGCTCTAATGTTGAGGATAAATTGGCGTAGATAAAGTTAGATAGCTAGTTTGGTAAATGAGAATAACAATTGGTGCCAATAATTTTTTTTACCAGCCCTTTCTTTTTCTACCATAAATCTACTATTTGTTCCAAATGTATGACATGTGTTTTTCTCCAACACAATAATTGTGCTACCATATAGAAGGACTAAACCTAGTCTATACTCCTCTCCTATTTGAAACTTGGTACAAGTAAGTGAAGTGTTTCACCAAAATAACTTTACTAATTTAAAATGAATAGTTGAACATTAAAGCACGAGTGAGTAAAATTAGCTTTGCTTGTTACTATTAAAGGGGAGAATGAAGACTTGATAGAGCAATTTTTAAGAATCAGGTAAGGGCAATTCAATGCGAGGGTTAGAAAATCAGTGATTCAAATTAACAACACAATCGACTTTAGACAGTAAAGTTGCAAGCAATACAGTACCGACAACATAGACTATAAGTAAAATAGTGATTTGAGCCTAGAAAACCCATGACACCCATGTTAAATTAAATGAGCAAGGAAGAATAGATCCATAATAGTAATTCATGAGATAATTAGATGATAGACATTTCATTGGAATTCACACAAGGAATAGGTTAAATATAGTATAACTAATCTAATTACAGGTTCTTATATACTCTCCGGAAGCATTTTCTGAACAAAGATAAAATTAAGTATCAAGTAACATCTGAAGTAGAAATCTGCCTGGATAATGTTTCAAAATCATCTTTATGATAAATGAATTTATAAACTGAAGAGTACATTTTTGTGGTCTTTTTGCCAAAATAATTGGGATGTATAAGTTGGAAGTGCAATTAAACATCTCATAAATAAAACAAATATGTCATTCTTTTTGGGATTGACTAAGAAGAAAAGTGTTTCATATTATAATCTCGGACAAAGAGTGAGTACTAGTATAATGCTTAAATGTACACATAGGCCACTATAGAGGCTGTTGTGAATAAAATAATCCACTGACAACCAGGGGCAGCAGGTAAGGGTTGAAAAAAAGTCCTTGGCCTTAGGCCTCCAATTTTAGGGTGCCCCATTTTTTAGTTAATTAGGTAGGATTAAACCTTTTTAAAAAAAATTATAACTAAGACTCCAAATCCAAACGGCATTAATGAAGTGATAGATATGATTATTACTTTTTACCTTTCCAATAAAAAGTTATGTGTACTTTTTTTAATGTACAAGTTATCTTTTTTTTTTACCTTATTCTTTTTCTAATTTTATATTTTTATATTCTATCCTCCTCTCTTCCTCTCTTCCTCTCTTCTATTTCTTCTCACTTTCTCTTTTCTAATCTTACATCTTTCTCTTATTCAAAGTTTAACAATTTACTTGTTCTATTGATAATTTCAATTTTAAAAAAATATAGTTTATGTTTTAAATTTGGAAAAAAATATATCGCAGCAGCCCAATTCATTTTTGAAAATAAAGTCTTCATAGTTCTTGAATCCGGTAATATCATTCTAATTTCTAATATTATTTTTTATTTGTGTCTTATGCTTATTATATTTTTTATTTGATATTGTAAATAGTATTTAAAATATTTGTTACTTTTTAATCTGTGAACTAGAAAATATGAATCCGGTCACTCAAAACTTAAAAGAAAAAGAGAAGTCAATAACTTGATAAAATTTCAAAAAGGTGCTCTTGATAATTTTTTGGAAAACAATGTTAAAATTAAATAAAAAAAGGTAGGGGAATTCTCTTTAGAAGAACAAGTCACTAACTTAGTTGAAGTTGAGTTAGATATTAATATAAACCAAAAACAAGAAGAAAGAGAGGAAAATAGTGAAAAGTCGGATGTAGATTCCAAAGAAAATCAAGAACTTATAAATTAATTAAATAATCATACTCCTAAAAATATTTATGATCGTAGTCAATGGAATATTGTTGATACAAAGTTAAGAAACTTATTGTCACGCCCCAGATTCAAGGGGCGCAAGTGGCTCCTAATGCCAAAACTCAGGCTCTAGCTGACCCTGCTGAACCATTTGCTACTAGCGCATGGCAGCCACACGCAGTCAAGAAAACAAACAAGTATATCTCAGCTTAAAATTAAGACCTCGGCCGGCAAGGCCCCTGTAAACAGATCCATAAAAGAAATAGCTTCTCCCAAAATTTCATATAAATAAATAGCCATCTAGCACAGAAGTCCTGATTGGGCAGTCGAGGCCACTATGATATCAATACAGAAACTAAAATCACGTATATCAAGACAATGCATCACATAACTAACAAGCTTCAGCAAACCAACAAACTAGGTCAGTATGGCCATAACGTAGCTATAAACCCCACACCCTAGTCTGCAAGCCTCTAAGAGTAGTAAAGATTGGCGGGACAGGGCCCCAGCCTACCCATGAAAATATATACAACAAAATATAACAAACCTCCCAACCCTGGCAGCTCCGGAGGAAAGGGGCTAGCCAACCAGATAAAATTCAATCATGTTGTTGAAGAGGTCTACTGGGTCATCTGTCGGGACCTGCATGCATGAATGCAACACCCCCAGATAATGAAGCGTCAGTACAAAATAATGTACAGAGTATGAAATAGAGTAGACTATGACTAGGTATCCTAATATACTGATGTAATTCGGTAAATAAATCAAGAATAAGATAAGCATACTGACCTACTCCTAAATCTAAACTTATCAAAAATAATAAAATAACAACCTAGCCAAGCCCCCAAAAGCTCGGCAGGTACAAACAGCACACAAGACCACCTACCCAGGCCCCCATAAGCCAGAAGGTGCCAATCAATCTATATACCCCTATCGGTAGATTCCTACACCCGTAGGCAATCATATAGCCCTCTTATGCAATAGTATAGTCCCGTAGGCAGCACATAGCTGTCTTAGGCATCAATATAGCATATAGGGAACTCATAGCCCTCTTAGGAAACAACATGGCCCCGTAGGAAACTCATAGACCTTCTAGGCATCAATATATCCCTGTAGGCAACTCATAGCCCTTCTAGACGTCAATATAGCCCTATCGGCAGAAGATAGCGTTTCTAGGCATAGATCACATTCTTGCAGCTAACGACAATATCCCTGAGGGCAACAATAACAATCTAATAGCTAAAAGAGAGAAATTTAGTTATAAGCAACCTATAAAATAGCCTTTAAGTCATGTCCAACATAGGGACGCTACTACTGAATAAGAATCCCGATAAGAGAGGATTATATCCACTCGAGCAGCTAATAATCAACAATAATGGCTACAGGTATAACAACGATAACAACTCAATTACATTGCTCCTAAGCTTTAAGGAAACATGCCTTAAGAAGAGAAAAGCCTTAACATACATATTTTGCTGAATTCACCTGGCCTAACGACTTTTACTCATAACTCCCTTGATACTACAACAAGGTAGGACCATAATCAACCCACAAAAATAAAAGATACTATGACAATACGATAAAAGATATGTATTCAGTCGCAAATTGCTATTTGCTGCTTATAAAAGCTAGAGTCGATGAAAGAAGGGTCTTACCTCGATCTTAAGTTAGTAGTACACCTCAAAACCTTTAAATATATCCAAACCCTTGTTGTACCAACACTAAAGTGTGATATGCTATAAAATTGATAAAACAATTTATACCACGATGATGAGCCCAACGCGTAGAACAACTTTCGTCAAGGACTAAAGTCGAGAAAATCTATACTTTAGTTGATCCTAGAAATGGGTTTCTCTAATTTTTCTGGTTCTTAGCTAAACAATGAAGAAAAGGTTCTAAGAAGAAGATATATGTAAAGTTCCACTGACCTAAGTCCCCACCTCACGTGCCTGCTTGTGCAGTCCTACGAAAATGCAAATATCTCTCTATTCTGAAGTTGTATGAACAAACGGTTTGATGCAACACTTGAACACTTAAAATAGGACATACCATATCATTCTTAATTTATTACCCTCCCTCCTTGTCTTTTCATGGAGATACGAGTAATTTTAGACGTTTCAAAAAGTCAGGATGTTACATCCTTCCCCCCTTAGAAACATTCGTCCTCGAATGAAAAATCTGAGTCACACGGTTCAGTCCTTAGGAGTTGCCAAAATTTAGGCAGTGTATCCTTTGTAAATGTCACTATCTAGGAACCTGAAATGCAAAATTTCTAACCTAGGCGTCTCATATGATGACATAAATAGCTAAGTACTATAGCTTCACCATAACAGTGCGAGCAGATATACAACTACAACCACAATAATAATAAGCAATAGTATATATATAAAAAAATTCAGATAGGTATCTTACCTTACTGCCCTAATATAAACTGATATGCCATCACCATGAGGTATGAAACAAGTGAGGATATTTGGACCTCATGCCATCATCAACTTCCCAGGTCACCTCTTCTCTATTCTTGTTCCTCCAAAATACTTTAACCAAAGCCACCTCTTTGGTCCTCAATTTACGGACCTACCGATCTAAAATGGCAACTGGAGTTTCCTCGTAGGACAACTCTTCTGTGATCTATAAATCCTCAACTGGGACAACTCGAGAAGGGTCTCATACGCACTTCCGTAACATCGGTACATGAAAACCTGGTTGAACATATTTTAGCCCCGAAGGCAATTATAACTCATAAGCCACTCGTCCTACCCTCCGAAGGATCCGGTATGACCCAATGAATTTTGGACTAAGCTTTCCCTTTTTGCCAAATCGCATAACACCCTTTATAGGCGAGACTTTTAAGAATACCTAGTCATCGACACAAAAATCTAAGTCACTTCATCGGACATCTGAGTATGACTTCTATCGGCTTTGAGCTGTTAGCAATCTCTCCCGAATGAGCTTAACTTTCTCCATTGTCTGCTGGAGTAAGTCGGGTTCAATCAACCCTGACTCACCTACCTCGAACCATCCAATGGGGGATCTACATTTTCTCCCACACAAAGCCTCATAAGGTGCCATCCCGATGTTGGAATGATAACTATTATTGTATGCGAACTCAATAGGAGGCAAGTGGTCATCCCAACTTCCCTGAAGTCTAGTGCGCACGCCCGTAAAATATCTCTGAGTGTCAAAATTGTGCGCTCAGCCTGTCCATCTGTCTGATGGTGAAAGGCGGTACTAAGATTAACCTCTGTCCCTAATCCTTTCTGGAAGGACTTCCTGAAATTGGTGGTAAATTATGCTCATCTATCAGAGATATTAGATACTGGGACACCGTGTAGCCTAACAATTTCTCTAATATAGAGCCCTGCATAGTCTTCTGCCCGAAAACTAGCCCTGACTGGTAAGAAATGGGCTGATTTTGTTAGTCTATCAACAATTACCCAAATAGAGTCAAACTTGCGATGCGATCGAGGTAACCCTGTAATAAAATCCATATTAATTGCTTCCCACTTCCACAAAGGAATGGCTATCTCCTGAACTAGCCCAGCGGGCTTTTGGGGCTCAACCTTCACCTGTTGGCAGTTAGGACACTGCGCCACAAACTCAGCAACGTCCTTCTTCATCCCATGCCACCAATAGAACTCCTTAATATCATGGTACATCTTCGTCGAACCAGGTTGAATAAAATAACGGGAATGATGTGCCTCTTCCATAATTCTATGTCAAAGCCCGACAACATTCAGAACACACAATTGACCGCTATATCTGAGGACTCCATGTTCTGCTATATCAAATACTAAAGACTGTTGATCCTGAGCCTTGGCTTTAAGCTGCTCTAAGCTAGGATCCTCTTGTTGCCGTGATTTTACTTCTACAACTAGAGATGATATGGCCGTATCCTGAATTGTGACCCTACTATCGTCTGCCTCTAACAATTTGACTCCCAAGCTCTTGCGCTAGCTCCCGCTTCTCAACACCTAAATGGGATAAACTACCCATAGATCTTCGACTGAGGGCATCGGCTACAACATTCTCCTTTCCAGGATGATATAAAATATCCACGTCGTAGTCCTTCAGTAACTCAAGTCATCGACGCTGTGGCAGATTTAACTCCTTCTGTCTAAATATATATTGAATGCTCTTATGATCTGTGAAGATGTCAACATGAACGCCATACATATAGTGTCTCCAGATCTTTGACGCATGCACAACTGCAACCAACTCTAAATCATGGGTCGAGTAGTTCTTCTCATGCATCCTCAACTGCCTTGAAGCATATGCGATAACTTTACCATGTTGTATTAGAACACATCCCAACCCAACACTATAAGCATCGCAGTACACCACATAGCCTTCTGAATCCTCTGGCAATGCTAGAACTGGTGATGATGTCAACCTATCTTTCAGCTCCTGGAAACTATGCTCGCAAACTTCAGTCCACTGAAACTTAACTGCTTTTTGAGTCAGCTTCATTAATGGTGTTGAAGGTGAAGAAAACCACTCTACAGACCTTCTGTAGTACCTAGCTAACCCAAAGAAACTACGAACCTCTATCGGAGTCATAGGTCTGGGCCA
>JAJOOS010020787.1:0-25704 GCA_029582725.1 Solanum chiquidenum | reverse complement strand
TGATATGCATTGTGTGATTATATGAAATTGATTTATTGTTGGTATAATATGTGTGATATAAACTGAAGTTCGTGTTGGAATGAAACTTGAATAAGATTTGTATAAAGTTTGTTATATATTACACTATATTTACACTATCTTATATATTAATCTGGAATAAATTTTATTTCCAAGTATATTAATCTGTATGAATAATTAATGAATCGCGTATATGAAATCTGGAATCTGAAATCTGTACAAATATTTAC
Organism: Solanum chiquidenum; assembly: GCA_029582725.1. Taxonomy (NCBI): domain Eukaryota; kingdom Viridiplantae; phylum Streptophyta; class Magnoliopsida; order Solanales; family Solanaceae; genus Solanum; species Solanum chiquidenum. The sequence goes on along the minus strand of JAJOOS010020787.1, from coordinate 25,456 downwards.
ACTATCTTATATATTAATCTGGAATAAATTTTATTTCCAAGTATATGAAATCTGTATGAATAATTAATGAATCACGTATATGAAATCTGGAATCTGAAATCGGAAACCTGTACAAATATTTACACTATCTTATATATTAATTTGGAATAAATTTTATTTCCAAGTATATGAAATCATAAAGAAATCTACATTATCTTTCTTTTGATCTAAAAAAACCCACACACCAACATCATTATGGATACTAACAGGGGGACATCTATCACTAACTATATAGTTTATCTCTATATTGTGAATATTAGTATCTATCATTAGCTGTGATGTTATCACACTTACTAGACCACTATAAAGACTTGAATACTCATATATAATCCCCTCCATATGAAAATCAACATATTTCCCTGTTTCATTGGAAAAAAAATAATTAGTCTTACATAATACAAAAAACAAAATTATACACACTTGTCATTATTTTTTCATACAAAAATCATTCAAACAGTAAACTACAAGCAGATTTCATTAAAAATAAATTTTCAGATTTCATACCCACTTAATACAAATTTCATACATACAATCATCATTTATACCAAATTTATACATTTCTCATACAAAATAGTTCATTCCTTTCACACAAATTTATACATAATTGACAAAACTTATATAAACAATAACATTTTCAATTTCATACCAACTTAAAATACTTTTCATACAATTATTCAAAATTCTAAATAACTTTTTTTACTAACTAGTTAACACACTTCATACCAACTTAAAACAACTGTCATACAATTCTTCAAAATTCTAAATAACCTTTTTTTTCACATTAGTGAATACACTTTCATACCAAATTCATTACACTTATACTAACAAATTCATTCAACACTATACATTTTAATTTATTTTTTCACAAAAAATAACAGTAATCAATATTATAATTTCAATCTACGTACCCAATCTACAATAGTAAAAATATTTATATGTTATACATTTATACTCAAATCTTTCATATATTGCAGTAACTTCTCACGAAATCATTGTTTTGCCAGTATAAAAAATAACCAAAAAACAAAAAATATGGTGACATTAAACCCCTACCAAAAAACAGAAACTTACCAAGAAAATTACTAATATTACAGTTTCACAACAACTAATAAGTATTATGAACAAAACGTAATGTTTAATACAAAAAAACATATCCCATTCAATATAGTGACGATTTATAAAAACAAAATCACAAAATGTGGTTTACAGTTTCATTTTTTTTTCATTTCACTTAAATCCAAATATAAATAGTAAACAATTAAAAATACTAACCTGAAGGATCCCATCTTCCGCCATGTTTAATTAATATTGATACGTAGTTGTCCATCACAAAAAAAATTAGGATTTTTCAAACAAAAAAAAAACTTCAATTAGTCGCCAGTGACAAAAAATTTGGAAGAAAATCAAAGAGAGAAAAACGTGAAAGAAAATGCATAAAATCAGATTTTTGAATTAATTTTAACAAATTAGAGTGAATTAAGGAAACTGAATATTCTTAATTAGTTTGAAATTCCTTAATTCATGCTAATTAGTAATTATCTTAAATCAATTCAAATTTAATTGACACCCCTATTTCCATTTTTTTTTTCATTTTTTCCTTCAGAAATGTTTTATTTTTTAAAAAATTACTTTTTATTCTTTTCAAATAAAATATTTTTAATTATTAAAAATAACTTTTTTTTAATAATCTGTTAGAACCTGAAATTTTTAATTCTACTGCTATAACTTGAAAATATTAGTCTAATATATGTCAAATATGAAATATTCACAATAAGGAAAAATCTACTTAATCTTTAGAAGCATCTTTTGGACCAAATATTTCTAGTGGCCCAGCTTGCAAAAATGGTCTTAAAAGCCCACATCTCTGTTAGTCTGATGAGCAAACCTTCAAAATTAAAAGTTGTTAAACTTAAATACAATTAATACATAATATATTTGACAAAGAGAATAAAAATATATTGTTTAACTTTCTGTATTTTAAATTTTTTAAATATTTTTATTGTTTAAAAGGTGATAAATCAAGAAAATAAAAATAGAGACTCATCCTATTATATTATGGTATAAAACAATATTAAGAAAAGATAAAATATATTATTTACATCACACGAACGAAAATTAATCAATCAAGATGAAACTCAAAAACTGATTTACTTAATTTAAGTATCCAATAAAAACAATTTAGTAAAACATAAGAGAAGGAAAATATCTACAAACTTATAGCTTCTCACTCAAGAAAGTTGGATACCTTGTAGTTTACTAAAAAAATTATGTGAAGTTTGATTAAAGAAAAGTATGATATTGTATTTTTTTTCATCATATTAATGTGACAAACATTTCAGTTTCTAATATTTAGGGCTCGTTTGGTCAGAATAAATTATCCCAAAATTATTTATGTCGAAATCAATTATTTCGAAGATTGTTATCGCATATTCAATGTGTGATAAAAATAACATTATAATTTTGGGATAAGTTATTCTGTGATTTTATCCCAATCAAACATGAAATAAACTCATTCTAAAATTAATCCTGAAATTAGTTAAACCTTATTCCTCGTACCAAATGAGCTATTAAGGTGTGTTTGGAATGAAGACTTGAAAAATGTTTTCTTATTTCTCATGTTTGGTTGACCAAAATTTTAAAAAAATATTCTCTAGGAATTTTATTTTTTTAAATAAGAAAAGTAACTTCCTTTATGGAAATAGGGGAAAACAAGTTCGATAAGTGACAATTTATGTTATCGTATTTATGTACGTTGAAAAATCAACCCATCAACTGTCGTGTTTTGCAGACCAAAAATAATAATTAAAAAATAGAAAAACATCGATAATGATAATAATCCATATTTTCCAACCAATTTTTTTTATAAATAAATGGGAAAGAAAAATGTGATAGAATTAATACATTTTAGTTGCCACTAAAGTCAAATAATTTATTGTGGAAAGAAATTGATGGAATATCCGTAAAATTGGTGTACAAAATTAATTTTAAAGAATTAAAATTGTGAACAAAATGCCGAATAGATAGTTCTCTGATTGAATCGGATCAGAAGACACGACTACTTATAACTTAGTGTTGGTGTATAATGTCACGCCTAGGGGTGTTCATGGGTCGGTTTAAATCGGTTATTGGTCAAAATCAAAACCAAACCAACTTAATCAGTTTTAAAATTATCAAAATCAAACCAAACCAAATATAATATACATTTATGGGTTTGGTGGTTATCGGTTTCGGTTTGATTTGGTTTGATTATTCGGTTATTAACCATACACAAAAATAAAATAAAAAATTCATTCAAAATGTGAAAAAAGTGACAACAATCCATTCAAAACAAAAATAATAATTAGAATGACTGAAATTATTGAACTTTCGATCACTGAATTTATTATGATTAAAGCTTTAAAATTCACTATATTGGCTGAGAAGGAAGATACATTAACATTTTCAGTCCCACAAAGAATTGTCATAGACACTCTTATACATGAAATCAATAAAATAAATGTTTTCACCTTGGACATTTTTATTTTCAATAAGTAAATTCTAAAGAAATTATAATGACAACATAGAAGATCTTTAAAATTGTTTATAAAAATAATATATTAAGTATGTATATCAATAAAATGTATGTATATAATTCATCGGTTTGGTTCGGTTATTTCTTCGGTTCTTTGAATAAAACCATAACCAAATCAAATACTATCGATTTTCAAAAATCTAAAACCAAACCAAACCCAAATAAAATCGGTTTTATTTTATCGATTTGATTCAATTTTTCGGTTTGGATCGATTTTTATCCAAACCGTGAACACCCCTAGTCACACCAACATTTAGAATATTATGAAGCCATAACTTAGGTGAACATCCGATCACCAAGTTAGATGATCGATGCTATTTTTAATTCAATAAAAACATAAGTATAAATTGCATGTTTGTTCTTCAAATGAGTTCATCTTTAATTTTTGCCCTTCGAATGAGCTGCTCTTTAAATTTTGTCATTTAACTACAAATTACTTTTACCTAATATTGAAGTATAAGTTCTTTAGAAACTGAAGTCATAACTAAGTATAACTTATGAATCTTATGATATAAAAATATAAATTTATTTCTCTTAAAAGAATTATTTGTTATGAGGGATATAAATTAATGACCACCACAAAGTAGGAAAAGATATGCAAATAATCCAAATATGACATGTTTTGGAGGGTTAATGACTCATTAATTATCAACTCGATTCCTATTAACCTTCCCAATTAATCATCTAAATGTTGGAGTGATTTTTTGCTTTAGATAGGCCAATGAAGAACCTTGTAAAAAAGATGTTATAATATGTGTTTTACTCGAAAAAATAAATAAAAGAAAAATGACTTATTTTAAAAAAATCGATTAAACTTATTTTTGAAGAGAAATTGAATTTTCAAAAGAACAGAATTGCCACTTAATTTTTAGTAAAAAGTCAAGAAAATCTTAAGGTTTCAAAAAACTTAAACAGATAAAATCAATTGAAAATAACGGTTCGAGTTCAATGTACATTCCGAGAAGGTGTTAGGCCCTCGGAATGCCCGCTAACTTGCGGTTGATCGGTGATTTGACTAAAATGACTTTTATTTATTTACTTATTACTATTCTTTTCCAATTAATTATTTTAAGGGGAAATAAACTAAAGAGGGACCATTCTAAAGGGAAATAACTTAAGTGACAAGACGAATAATAAAATAAAGCTAAGTATAAAAATATAAATATTTTAATTTTTTTTTATATATATAAAAAGGAGAAATGGCTATCCTTGGGAAATTAATTAAGTCAAACCATAGTCCAAATAAAATGTTAGTCAAATAATAACAAATAAATAAAGAAAAAACTACATAATTAGACATACTTAACTACCATATATACATATTTTACCTATAGTTTAAAAATATTACTTATAATACCACTTTTTAATAATTATACCATATATTATAAAAAGTTAAATTAGATACACAAATTTCTTAAATATGATATAGAATAATTATCTTAAAATTTAAATTCCTTAATTAAATAGAGACATTAACAATTTAACCTCCCTGAATCTCCTCTGCCAACAATAACTCTCCCCACCTCCAATGTCCTCCACCATATTTTCTCTCTTTCTTCATCCTCTCAACTCATAATTTCTTTAGAATATCTATCAAAAATGATTTTTGTTTCATTAGCAAATATCTCTCTCTCATCCACTTCCCCCAATTTCCTCCGCCAACAATATCTGCCTCCCATCCCACGTTAAAATTGCACATCCCTCTCTAAAATTAAACAGAAAAATAAAATGGCGATGGTAGTAAAAATGGAGGAAAGAAAGAAATAAGACAATTATAAGTAGTATGGTTTGCAGCAGGAGTGGTTGCTTTAACCTTTTCATTAAAAAAAGAGTATGAAAAAGTTTTGTAATGAGATGGTAAGTCGTATGTTTCATTCAGTTTATCTGAGAGGATTTTGTCATGTATCTAGCCAGAATATTTTATGTATCTTGTTTATTTATTAAATGTATATGTATTTTCTATTAAATATATATGAGTTGTTTTCTGTCATGTATCTGAGCATGTTATTCTATGTATATGAGATTTTATGTCGTGATCTAGTGTATTTTCTTTTGTGTATCTGAGACGGTTCTGTCATGTATCTAGTCATACTTCAACGAGATTGTTGTAGATTACATTGTCATGAAATTACGGTAATCACAAATTTATTGGATACATACTTCAGATACATAAATAAATTTCAAATACATGTATCTGCTATATGCTACATGTAATTGATATATAATTAATACATCTAAGTCCTTAAGTATGTATCGGATACACATATATAGCAGATACACCTAATGAAATGTATCTAAGGAAATTAGATGCATGAATCAGATACCTACTTCAAATACATTAGTAAAAAGCATGTATCCTAATTCAATTAATTAATGCAAATTCAAATTTCTGAAAATAATTTTTTTCACTTTTTTGTTGCTAAAAAATAAATTGAAGAAATGAAAATATTTTTGAATTTTCAGAAGTTGTTATACAAGATATATTTAAAATCTGTTGAAGGAGTGATTTCCTCCTTAAATTAAGCATTTTAGTTGGAGTCCTTAATTAAACATGTATCCTGCTTTGTCAATTCATATGTATCCGTCGAATTAAGATACATATCCAACTAATGAACTGTGGTAGAGAAAGTAATATTTGAAACTACCGTGAATACTTGTAATTAGAACCTAAACGAGTGGAATTTATGTTGTTTACCCATAAATAAGAGCAAAGAAAGGAATATTGAAATTTGGGCCTTTGGCCCAAATTCCCCAAATCTGTTGAACCTATCCTATTCTAAAATTCCCAACATGAGTTTGGGCCTATTTGATCAAAATCTGCTGTTGGATTTTCTTTTGGGCCTTTTTGGGCTCATTTTTGCATGGACCTGCTGGCACAAAAGAGATTGAACTTTGAGCCCTTTTGCATTTGAAAGCCGGTATACACATGCACATATGGTTTATACGAAACGTATACAGTCCACTTATGGACGTTCTCAAATCTGTAATCAATTCCCGCCCCTGTAATTTCTCCCTTTTCACTTCGAATAAGATGATGCTTTTGAAGAAATTCGACTCGATGCGAAGATGGAGTCCAATGAACTCGGATGGTGTCACATGAGTAAGAGTAAAATAAAATAAATTAGTGAGGAAGCCATGTTTAGATGAAATAAATATATTTGATACAACTAATCCTTGAACAAAAGGGAATTTCATTAAATCCGAAACAGAAGGCCATATATATTTTTTTAATTATTATTATTAGCACACCTATTCAAAACACCTAGTTGGAGAAAAGGCTGTCAATAACTTATCTCAAGCCAACAACAATTTAATTTGAAAGCCATAAAACACATACATATGAAGAATTGATCTTAATCCTACAACAACAAACAATTAGGCAATTAAGTCACTACAAGAGCTTAAAAATTTTAACAAAAAAATAAATAAAAAATCAAACAAAGTATAGCCTAGATGAAATGAGTACCAGAAAAGTGAACCAATTATTACAACAGTGAAGTAGAAGTAATCTAATGAAATACTTGACTCAAATCGATTAAAAAAAAAGAAAATGAGCAAATCAGTTTTCATACCACCAACTAGCTATTGTACTGAGAACAAAAGCCACAAATATAAAGAGTCAATCGATACACATTGATGAGAATGTCCGAACACATGAATACGGTTGAGAACAGACATATGACAACTTCAAAACATACTAGAAACAGATCCCCTAAAGCTAACACAAATAATTAAGTGACAAAACCTCAAACAAAGCTTGATCACACTGTAATATAAATGAGAAGCTAAATTTGAGGGAGGAGGGGAAACAAGATACCTAAATACCCATTTCTAAAGTTCTAAACAGAGGCTTAAACTAGCAAACTAACAAAATCTTTCAATCTGCCATAGCCAAGGAACTCAAATGCTTTCTTAACTCATGAGTCGAGATAATAGCGAAATAAGAAAATTCCAACAATGAAAATATGAACTCGGGAGGGGGGAACATCAAACTTTCAACAAAAAACGAAAACAAACAACAACCATGGACTTGCAAACAAATTCTATCACTGATTAGCAGCCAACAAGGGGTCAAAACGCCCAAATACCAACATGTAAATGGCTTCATATTGTCAAGAACAACACATTACGAGTAAGAGATTCTTGAAGCGAGATGAGTATTACCATTAAGGGTGCAGCAAAACCGAGAAAATGAGTGAGAGCGTTCTATTCCACCACCAACGACTCTAAACCTCTTATATATTTATATTTCTCTATATCCCGCTAGACTATTTCTTTCTATCCTTTTCTCAGTGAAGAACCACCAAATTTTCTCATACCAAAGAATTGCTCAAATTTTCTTAAGTAGAATTTTGTTCACTTAACCCCCCCCCCCCCCTCTTTCACCAGGTGGAAGTGGAACCATTTATACGCTGAATCTAGGGTTCCAATTTTTTGGGGGGAAACAGATAAAAAATTTGGATTCAAGGGCCCATTTTGAATTTTAAAACTTTAAAAATCTTTCACCATTAAAGAGAAACACCCTTTCTCCTGATGTTTCAACCCATTCCGGAAGAGGAAAGGGAGACAGACGGCTGGGATTGACTCCCTCGTCCTTGAATCTCGACGTGGCACCCATCCACGCGAGTCAAGGATGGATAACGTGGCTGCCAGACAAAATTGCAGGTGCCTCTACTGTACGACTTCACTAGTAAAGCAAAAAAGAGAAACGATGAGAAAACTCGTACTTGGACGTCGTGTAATCTGCCGTGTATCGCCGTGAGATCTTTTTTGTGAACGTTAGAGCGTCGTTCACACGTGAGGGAAAGGAGACGCGTACATGGGTTAGGTTTGCGTATGGGTGAATTGTACGCGTCTGTTTCTGGGTTTCTTTTGTGAAGTAAAAGGGAAGTGGGTCGGGTCAGGGTGTTAGGAGAATTGGGATGCTAGAGGAAGATGGTATTGGGAATAGGAAGAATGAAAATGGGTTGGGTCGGCTGGAAGTTGTTGAATTGGGATTGGAATTGGAAAGCTGAAGAATTGGCTAAGGAAATGTAATCAAACAAAGCCCAAAATGAATTTCAAAATGTAACCAAATTGAGTTTAATTGGTGGATTTGGTCAACATTTAATCAAGATGATCTAACGTGAATTAATTAATGAGCTTCTCAAACTTAACGAAATAAAATAATTAATTCGATTATAGTCTAACCAATTTAAATAACTCAAAATTATACTAGGCTAAATTAGTAAAATATTTACTGAAACATGGTAGAAATCTTTTTATATGGTTTTCAAATATTTATAAAATATACTAATTATATATATAAAACTATATGAAATATATCATAAATTTTTTTGTAATAAAGTGACAAAACTATTTAACTAACCTACTTGAAAAATATTTGAATTTTATAAAGCTAATTATTCTAAATCGTTAAAAATTAAGAAGCTTAGAAATCAATTATTATCAGGGAGGGTCAAAATTGGGTGTCAACAACTGTCCCTCATTTTACTCGGATTGATGCAAGAAATTCGAGGAAAATGAAATTGACTAAATCAATTTTGGCCGACCACATCTTCATCTTTTGGAAAAGGGATTTGGTACGGACTTTAGGAATTATGGCCAAACCCCGAAAGTGGGTTTCCTACATATCTCAGGCTATATGAGAATTCAAGCTAGTTGTAGTTCGATAAGTTTGATTTAGCGCATGATTTTGATGAACTCAAAAGTTATTCCGATATCAAATTATGAAGAGACCGAAACACTCGAGAATAAGATTTAAGAGCGAATATTGTAATACAGCCGAGTTTTCAACACTGATCCCGCCTACATATCCCTTAACCTAGGGAATCAAGTTGCTTGTGGTTTGACTCAATTGGTTGAAAAGGGAATCTATTATGCTAGATCACCTTTGGTTCTGGAAAAGCGACAAAGTAAGTCGAGTATGAAAAGGAGGCTTGCAACCTCTTAGCCATGAATGTGGCGCGCTTCACACCCATAATTAAGAACTCACACGGACATAATTTCCAACACTCTCGGAGCATTGTCACTTGGATTGGAAAGCTGCTTCCGGTGGAGACTAAAATTTTTTAGATGCGAAACTGAAACCAGAAAACCTAAAGAAAAACCTACATGCCTTCTGATAGGGGTGTGGTTTCATTATGGTGGAAGTCGCTCCTCTGCTCACGTCCTAAGAGTTTGGTACTCTTCTTTGGACTATGTCCCAGTTTGCTGCTAAGAAAAAGTTCCACGTTGTGCTGCATCCTTTTTGATGTCGTCCGCACCTGTGGTTTGCTTTGAGAATTCATCCTCTTGGGATGCTTTCGAAAAAGACTGAGATAAAACTCATTAGAATAAAATGCAATTCAAATGGAGAGATAGTGTCTTTTACCGTGTTGACACTTAATTGTTATCCTTGGACGTTTGACGTCAGCTTCCTCCAATTTGACGTAAAGTAAATAAAGGTAGTATATTATATTTGCAATATAATCTTCAATGTACTCTTCTTTTGATACCGAAGTAATAAAATAAGCTGATGTAATATGTTGATAGTTTTTTTGACGTCGTTGTTGATGGTTCTCTTGATATTGTCCTTGCAAATGAAAATGATGCAACCGATGTTGATTTTCTCACGATGCATGGTTTCTTTCCCTGCGATGCGTGAATCTTTTCTCTTGCGTGCATGACCTCTTTCTCTTTGTGATGCATGACTCTTTCTCTTGCAATGTATGCCTTCTTTCTCTGCGATGCATGATTCGTTCTCTGCGATGTATGACTCTTTCTGTCGCGATGCATGTCTTCCTTCTCTTGCTATGCATGACCTCTTTCTCTTGCTATGCATGATTTCCTTCTCTTGCAATGCATGACCTCTTTCTCTTGCTATGATTTACATCTTTATCTTGCTATGCATGACTTCCTTTTCTTGCTATGCATGACTTCTCTGCGATGTATGACTTCTTTCTCTTGCTACGCATGATTTCCTTCTCTTGCAATGCATGACTTCTTTCTCTTGCCATACATGATTTCCTTCTCATGGTGCCATCCCCGGTAACGAACAAAGATAATGCTTCATCGATCAACATAAGTGATCTTATGAGTATTTTCTGGGTGGTAGTGTCGTCTCAATTGACAATACAATAAAAATGATCCTCAGAGTAGTGGTATCATCTCATTTGACGATACGATATGAAAGACTTCCCGGTGGTGGTATCATCTCAATCGACAATACAATATAAATGACATTCAGAGTAGTAATATTATTATCATATTTGACAATACGATACAAATGACTCTTCGGGTAAGAATATTATGATGTCTGATAATATGATGCAGATAAACGTCCTTCAGGTATCTTTAGTTGCTGGAAAATAGTCAAATTTCTCTCTTCAAGGTTTTCATTCGTTTCATCGCCGAACATAATTGCATGTTCATTATGAATCTCGCCTTGCTAAAAATTTGAATGGAATAATGCTACTCATATTCTCGTTTCTTTGGCATAAGGAGAATAGAACTTTACCTGCATTCACAGAAAAATTGTTAGTTTTAAATGAACTGATCTGTGTCAATCTCCTTGGTTGTCTGCTCCGTGCCTGGCTGTCTCTGGTTGATTTCTCCAATCTCCCACTTCTTGATAGATAGGACAAAACATTTTTATGCAAAATAATTGAAACACGGAAGAAAGGTTTTAAAAGGAAAATAGATTTTCAAAAAGTAATATTTGGAAAAGGTCACTGTCAAGTGTCATGTCACACCAAGCTTAATGAACGTCTTTGAAGTTGATTCCTCGAGGTTTGTATGATTACTTGCTGGGATGTATTCAAAGTTGTTCTTAACTTCCGATGAACCTTATTGAAATTTTTGAGGTCATCCTCAAAAATTTCTGTCCCAGTTAACTGTCTTGGCATATCTTGAACTGTTGATGGATAAATTATGGAATTTTTGAGATCTTCTCAAAAAATTTGTCCCAGTTACAATTCTCGATCTTGATATGTTGGAGGGATCCTGTTCTTGAGAATTTTTGAGTCCCTCTTAAAAATTATGTCTCAGTTTCTATTATAAAGAAAAATAGAAATCTTAAGGGAGACATGATCGAGCCGTTGTGCCATTTACTTGTCTCGTTGAGGCAGGAATCAGGCCAAACGTAGTTCCCCCATCGAGGATCAACAGAAATAGGAAAATTTAACTAAGGAAATGACCAAGCCCGACATAAACAAATACGTATCTCATTCTTGAGAATTCAGGTCAAACGTAGTTCAAATAAAAAGGAAAAACAAATTACGAAGGATAAAAGGGATGACCGAGGCCGACATAGGCCGCATACGTATCTCATTCTTGAGAATTCTGGTCAGACGTAGTTCATTACAAAAGGGATACAATTTTAAACGAAGCGATTACAAGAAAATGGAACGATTACAAGGAAATGACAGAAAATACAAACTGAAACTTCACACATAGTATCTCTTAACAACATCTGAGTTGATCGGTTTTGGCCATTCGGTGCCATCCATCTCTGACAGGACCAAGGCACCGCCAGATAATACTTTGTGAACCATGTAGGGTCCTTGCCAATTTGGTGCAAATTTCCCTTTGTACTCATCCTGATGAGGGAAAATGCGTTTGAGAACCAACTAACCAATTTCAAATATTCTGGCTCTTACACTCTTGCGGAAAACACGAATCATTCTCTGTTGATACAGTTGACCATGACAAACAACAACCATTCTTTTCTCATTGATCAATGTTAACTGATCAATCCGCTTGCGAACCCAATCAACATTACTCAATTCAGCTTCTTGGATGATTCTCAATGAAGGTATCTCAACTTCGGCAGGTATAACTGCTTATGTTCCATATACTAACAAGTATGGAGTAGCTCCAATTGACGTTCTGACAGTCGTTCTGTAACCCAACAAAGCATATGGCAACATCTCGTGCCAACCTCTGTGATTGTCAGTCATTTTCCTCAGAATCTTCTTTATATTCTTGTTAGCGGCCTTGACGGCTCCATTCATTTGGAGATGATAAGCGGTTGAGTTTCAGTGAGTAATCTTGAATTGTTCACATATCTCTCTCATCAAATAACTGTTGAGATTTGCTCCATTATCAGTAATGATGGATTTTGGTACTCCAAATCAACATATCAAATTGTCACGGACGAAATCAGCTACAACTTTCTTGGTCACCGATTAATACGAAGCTGCTTACACCCATTTGATGAAGTAGTTGATGGCAACCAAAATGAATCTGTGTCCGTTAGAGGCGGCTAACTCTATTGGACTAATGACATCCATGGCCCAAGCGACCAAGGTGAACTCATATCATTAAGTTCGTAAGCCGGCACTCGAATCAAATCACCATGCACTTGACATTATGACATTTCTGCACAAACTTGCAACAATCATGCTCCATAGTCATCCAAAAATAGCCGGCTCGAAGGATCTTCCTAGCCAAAGTGATTCCATTCATATGAGTACCACAAACTCCAGTATGTATATGTTTCAAAAGCTTCGCAACTTCACTAGCATCAACGCATCTGAGGAGATCTAAATCTGGTGTTCTCCTGTAAAGGATTTCCCCACTCAGAAAGAAATTGATGGCCATGCGGTGTATTGACTTTTTCTGGTTGAATGTTGCATTCTCAGGATAAATTCCGGTCTCCAAGTATTTTTTGATGTCAAAATACCAAGGCAAACCGTCAGGTTTCGCTTCAACATGTGAACAATGGACAAGCTGCTCTTTAACCTCTATATCCACTGGGTCAATAAAACTTGTATCTGGATGTTTAATAATTGATGAGATGGTGGCAAGAGCATCAACCAACTCATTCTGTGTCCTGGGAGTGTGCCTGAATTCAATCTTAAGAAATCTCTTACACAACTTCTGTATATACCTTACATACGGTGTGATCTTTGGGTTCTTCACAGCATTCTCCTTGAACTTGGTGAATTAGCAAATCTGAATCTCCAATAACCAACAGCTCATGAACGTTCATATAAATTGCCATCTTCAGACCAAGGATGCAAGTTTCATACTCAGTCATGTTATTTCTGCAATCAAATTGGAGTTTAGCCGCCATAGGATAGTGCTTACCAGTTTCTGACACTAAGACTGCTCCAATACCTTTCCCTTGGTGATTTGTCGCCTCATCAAAGAATACTCTCCAACTAGGGTATGCTTCAGAAATATCTTCACCCACAAACACTACTTCTTCATCAGGGAAATACGTTCTGAGCGGTTCATACTCTTCATTAACTAGATTCTTCGCAAGATGGTCAGCCAAAGCCTGTGCTTTTATCGCCTTTTGTGTTACATACACAATGTCGAATTCACTCAAAATCATTTGCCATTTAGCCAACTCCCCGATCAGCATTGCGTTCTGGAAAATATACTTCAACGGGTCCATTATTGAAATAAGGTATGTGGTATAAGAAGACAAATAATGTCTCAACTTCTGAGCAATCCAGGTGAGAGCACAACATGTCCTCTCCAAGAGAGTGTAACGAGCTTCATATGGAGTGAATTTTTTGCTCAGGTAATAGATGACTTGCTCATTCTTCCCAGTTTCGTCATGCTGACCCATCACACATCCAAATGCGTTATCCGAGACATATATATATAGAAACAATAGACTCCCTTCTCGCGGAGGAACTAACACCGGCAGATTGGACAAATAATTCTTGATGGCATCAAAAGAAGTTTGACATTCTCAGGTCCACTTGGTCAAAACATCTTTTTTCAACAACTTAAAGATGGGCTCACACACCACGGTAGATTGGGCTATGAACCGACTGATGTAGTTCAACCTTCCCAGGAAACTCATCACCTCTTTCTTGATGTTCGGAGGAGGTAACTCTTGAATCGCTTTGATCTTGGAAGGGTCAAGCTCAATGCCCCTTCTACTGACTATAAATCCCAATAACTTGCCAGCTGGCACTCCAAAAGCACACTTGGTGGGATTTAACTTCAAGTTGTATCGGTGCAAACGATAGAATAACTTTCTCAAATGAGTCAAGTGATCCAAACTCTCGCGGGATTTGATTATGACATCATCTACATACACCTCGATCTCCTTGTGAATCATATCGTGAAAGATGGTGGTCATAGCCCTCATATAAGTAGCACCGACATTTCTGAGACCAAAAGGCATCATCCAATAATGATATACACCCCAAGGCATATTGAAAGCTATTTTTTCTGTATTTTCTTCATCCATCAGGATCTGGTGATTGCCCGCATAACAATCCACAAATGACTACATCTCATGCTTAGCACAATTATCAATGAGAATGTGAATGTGAATGTTTGGCAATGGAAAATTATCTTTTGGACTTGCTTTGTTGAGATCTCTATAGTCAACACAAATTCTGATCTTTCCGTCTTTCTTGGCAATCGGAATAACGTTGGTTAACCAAGTCAGATATTGCATCACTTCCACGACTTGAGATTCGATCTATTTTGTAATCTCCTTTTTAATCTTCAAACTCAACTCTGGCTTGAATTTCCAACTTTTCTGCTTCACTGGCGCAAAACCTGGATTGATCGGCAGTTTATGAGACACCATGTTCATACTTAGTCCTGTCATATCTCTATAAGACAAGGAAAATACATCAATGTATTCTCTAAACATAGCCACCAAGTCACCACTCCTCAAGTTTATTTCAATAATCAGAAACTCCCTAAGGAAGCATCAGCACATCTTTAACTTGACATGACTAGTACGGCAAGCTTCAGAAGAAGGAAAATGAAGAGAATCAAGAAACCTCCTTGAATTTTTTCTCTTCCTGATGGACCTCAGAAAGAGCACGAACTCTAACAGGCCATTTTTTTTTTTGATCTCTCAGTCATCTTCACTTAGGCTATTTCTTTTTAAGTCATAGCTTCTATGAAGAGCTCTTCTTTTATTGTAAGGGGATAGTCTCCCTCATTTATGTTTTTCCTAGAATCTTTGTATTGAGAGGAGTCCTCTCGTATAGGTGCTTAGATGAAAGGTTTCCATTCTAGTACGGGGAAGAGTTGGAGAACCTTAGTAGGCTACCAACTCTTGAACCACCATAGGTTGGAGGTAAGGTTTAAGCCCCCTTCCTTGTATTTTACTTTGTTTGATCTATGATAAGGCCTGGGGTGTTGCTCAGCCCCTGACCCTTCAAGGGTCGTTAATAAAAAAAAATAAAAATCAAATAAACCAGGTCCCTTCTTTGGGCTTCGGTCAGATGGACAATGATTCTAACTTCTTTGACACATTCCTCATCTCCGAGATTTACAGTCTCAGTTTCTTCAAGATTCGGCTTGTAACGTTCTCAAATTGTCGAAACTCCTCAGCAACATGGTCGAGTACCATATTTTCTTCTTCATATTCCTCACATTCATCATCACATGCCTCATTTTGTTCACTCGGTTCATGACATGACAAGACATTGACAGGTTTTAAATTAATATTACTGAAAACATAAATGAACAAAGTTAGGAAAGTAAAGTATAAACAGATAAGTAAACAATTTTTTTATAAAAGAGACTTTCATTTAAATTGAAAAACAAGCACAAACTTTGGCCATGACTAATGGCCATTTCACCTTTTTAAAGATCACGGGGGAATTAAATAACTCAAACAAGTAAAAACTGCATAAAGGATGGGTCTCGGGCCTCTTCTGGACTACCATCAAATTTAAAAACAAACATAAACACATGTCTTTTCTACCAAGCTGCACGGGGAATTAAGAGCGGTGTGGAGGTCTAATTTTGCAATTGATCCTCAGGTTCTGCATCACGAATGCCCGATTTCTCGGCCTCGTCCTCGATGACCATATCAGTCTCTTCAAAAAGGTCCCAGATTCCTTCCCCGAGACCACCATCGTTGACATATTCTCGCATCAGGGATGACTGGTACATATGAGGATTTGGCTTGGCCAATGTGTGATCAACACTATTGCTCTTCATCTCTGCTTCATCATCTGTGGGAACATACCCCAAACAAAACTTTGCTCCTTTGGAAGAAATTTGGATAGGCTCGACAATTTCTTAAAAATGCTTCCCCAATCTGAAACCTGGTTCGAAACCGCTTTGGAGCATAACAATAGCAATCATCTTATACACAGAAGGCATAAGGGGATGTGGAGCGAAATCATCACCGGTGGCTTTTACCAGCTCCACCGTGTAAAAATTACAACCTCGAGAAACCTCATCAACAATCGACGCATACTCGTCGGAAGGGCTCCCTTCACCATAAATAACCAATTCCTGGTTTTTCCACATAAATTTCATCAGTTGGTGAATAGTAGAGAGCACAACCCCAGTCATATGGATAAACGGTCTTCCCAGAAGCAAATTGTAACTGGTATTGATGTCCAACACTTGAAACTCCATATTAAATTCCACAGGACACATCTGAATATCCAAGTTTACTGCACCCAACGTGTCTCTTTGCACTCTATCAAAAGCCCTCACATTTACTTGATTTTGGTGAACCTTTCCCACATCGAAGTTTAGCTGCGTCAGAGTCAAAAGTGGGTAAATATTGAGACCGAATCCGTCATCAACCAAAATGGGATTTATAACCTAGTCTCGACACATAATGGTGACATGTAGAGCTTTGTTGTGCATCTTACCTTCAAAAGACAGCTCTTCATCACATAAACTGATGCGGTGTCCTCGAACGACTTGGTTTATCCTGGCCGCCAGATTGTCACTGTTAGTACCCACAGGTACATAAGTATCATCCAAAGTTTTCATCAAAGCTTGCCTATGCACTTGTGAACCCATCAACAGGTCCCACACAGACATCTGAGCCGGTGTTTTCTCCAGATGTTTCACGATCGAGTAATCTTTTGGTTGCATCTTTCTCCAGGACTCTTCTACTTCAACTTCACTAATTGGCCTTTTAGACTGATCCTATTTCTGCACTCCCTGGGCTAACTCTTCTGGTGTGTAACATCTGCCAGATCTAGTCATACCCTGGGTAGCAGTCGTTTTCAATTACAAACCTTGGCCGGACGAGAGTTTCTCTTAGTACCAATGCAACAGCCTTCTAAAGTGTCAGAATCACAAACTCTTTCTTCTCTCTAATGCACAACGAAGCTACAGCCCTTTCCAGTTTATTAGGAGCGATCGAAACTATTGCCTTTGTCATACACCAATCATCATCCGTTTCTATCATATTGATAGTGGCCTCTCCATGATTTGGCAAATGATTACTATTGACATTGGGTGCGACTGTCTGGAGAGAGACCACTTCCTGGTCAATCAAATCCCGGATCTTATGCTTCAGGTTGATACAGTCCTCTGATCATGTCTGTAAAACCTTGAGCTAGTGTCAACCAGCTTGGGCCCCACTGGATGAATATATCCTACTGCAGTTAATCGCTCGAACAACTTTTTTTGGCTTTCAATGAGCGGAGTAAAACTTCTAGCAAACTTCTTCTCAAATCTAGGACCAGGGGGGGGGATCGTAGTTGCCTTGTTGAGGGGGAGACATTTGATGATAATTTGGAGCGTTTAGATAGGGGGCTTGATATCTTGGGTATGGATTGGTTTGGTAATTTGTATGTGGAGCTTGGTAGTTCAGGGGAGTATTTTAGTAAAGTGGAGCTGGGGCCTGGTACATTGGATGAGGGGTTTGGTAATTTGCATGAACGTTGGTACATTTGGGGGCAACATTTCGGTAGTGATGAGATGAAGTCTGGTAAGCTAGATGGGGAGTTTGGTAAATAAGAGGAGGAGTATTTTGATAATTGGGGGGAAGGGTATTTTGGTAATTGGGGGGAGGGGTATTTTGGTAATCAATCTGTGCATAACAAGCCGGGTACGAACTCGGTGAAGGTCAAGAACGACCTTGGTATGATGAGGATTTCCTTGGGGTCTTCTTCCTATCATAAGAGATATAAGACACATCTTCTCTTTTCTTCTTCAACAAACCCAATGATCCGGGAGAGGCAGCAACATGAGCAATCTTCCCGATTCTTAATCCGTCTTCGATAGTCTCACCTACTTTGACTATCTCAATAAACTTTGCTCTAACGAGCAACATCATTCTATCATAATACTCGGGCCCTTGAATCCGCACAAATACTTCAATAATTTCTTTCTGAGACATAGGAGGCCGAACTCTAGCTGCCTTCTTTTTCCATCTGTATGCAAATTCTCTGTAACTTTCGTTCGACTTTTGCTTCATCTTTTCTAAGGAATAACGATCAGGAACGATCTCCACATTATAGACGAATCGTTCGATAAAGTCATTAGCTAGAGCATTCCAGCTAGGCCATTGTCTCGTTTTATGAGATGTAAACCATTCCAGGGCCTCTCCACTCAGACTTCGGCTAAAAAGCCGCATTAATAAAACTTCATCTCTCCCAACTCCCACGAGCTGGTCATAGTAGGCCCTCAGGTGCGCTAAGGGGTTCCCTATTCCTTCGAAAATGTTAAATTTTGTCCCCTTGAACCTTTTCGGGAGGTCCAAATTCGGATGAATGCATAAATCCTCATAACTCAAATCGGTGACTTCAGGAATGCAGTGCAACTCTTTCATAGCCCTTTGGATTTAATATTTCATATCTAACTTGACAGCCTCTTCATTTGATCTCCACTCTCTCTCTCGCTCTTCATAGTGATCAAGCTTGGAACAGTTGGCGTAGGGGTCATTTGGGATTGGAATTTAGAAAGTGGCCTTTTGAGGTAGGGGTGGGGCAATGGAGGGACTCTGGGAATTTTGAGGGGCTTGGTAGTTTTGAGGAAAAGTCTGGGGATTGGTATGTTGATTTTGGTGATGGAGGGAAGTTTGCGGGTAGGGTACTTAACGTTTTGGTTTTGAGGGGGTGGACCAGTTTGGGGGTTGACATTTTGGGGAGGAAGTGGCACTTGGAGGTTAGTGTATTGAGAAGGGGGTGGTGCATGGGAAGAGGCGGAGGCATAATGGGGATTTTGGGTGATTAGGTAGATGATTGAGGGGTTCTGAGCAGGATTGGAGGATGGGTTTTGAGCCTGTTCCGCACTTGAAGGAGGAAAGTGAAGTGAAGGCCTTCCGTCTGTTGACACCCAATTTTGGCTCTTCACATAATAATAATAATAATAATAATAATAATAATAATAATATAATATATGTGTTATGAGATTTCTTGTAGGAATACGATGATAGTTTTAATTATTTATTTCATAAATGTTATTTCTTATAAAAATTAAATATTATATATATATATATATATATATATATATTACTACTTACCTTTTCATTTCTTAAATAAATGTCGTTCTTAAGAATTGAATCTATTTTTTGTTCAAATATAATTTCTTTTGTCGCAATAGATATTTTCCGTACATTGTTTAAAATTAGAAATCTTTATTAATTAATGAGTTACTAATTTATATTAATCTAATTTTAATAGTGACTAATTTTATCAAATAAGCTAATCTTGCAAAATAATTTTTTTAATTTAATAAATTTACGACTATTTAATAAAGAACTAGTTATAATTTAAATAGGTTTAATTTGAGCAATTTTGGCAATCCAAGTCTTCTTAAACCGGCCAATCCGTGTGTGCCATGTAGGCGAGCACATGAATTGTGTCTCTTTATCTTAAATCTTGACCCTACGATTAAATCTAACGGTCCTAGTTAATTAAGCTTTTATCATTATTTAAATATATAAATTAGTAACTCCCAAAATATTTCCTTCTTTTCCCAAAAATAGTACATCAGCCGCCTGCTATTCCCCTCTATTTTCCCTAGACTGCGCCTTAGTCTAGGAAAAGATAGAAAACGTTTTCCCTTCCCCAGAACGCCTCTCCTTACACGCTCCTCTCCTCTCCCATCAAGCTCGCTTCTTCCCCAGGCCTCTTTCATGCCTATATCCCGCCCTCTGCCAAAGAAAACGGCTATGGACCGCCGGAAAACAAGAATATCCGGCGGTCTCCAACACCATCCCCATCCGCCTCCTTCCCTTCTCCTGTCAACTTTATGTCTCTTTATATCAACTTTTCTATCACCTTTTCTGTAAAAAAAAAAACGGATCCCTACAACACCTACGCCTTTACTTCGACTATGTTTTGTTCAAATAATTTGAATTTGTGGTAGAAATGGATCCAATGATTCACAATCTGAAAAGTGATGTTTGATTTCTTGACATCTAATTGCAGCTCCGTCCCTAGCAATTTTCAGATTATAAATCCAATTTTGAAGTCCGATTCGCCTATAAAAAGGGCAGGCCTCTTTACATTCGAAACCATCCAGCAGCATCGAGAAAAACGGGGAGAACAACATCATCGATCCAACAAACGGGACAAGAACAGAAGAAAAAAGGCCAACAACTATATAAAAAAAAAAGATCCAACAAAGATTCAAAAAATCATCAAAAAGACATCCCAGAATCACCGTCCTTCTTATTTTCTTTCTCTGAATTTGAGTCTGGAAAAGAGTTTGAAGTTCGAAATCTTGACAAAATCTCTCGAGTTTGTTGCTCAGCACAAGGTAAAATCCTTTTCAAAAAATCTCAATTTATGTTTTTAGTTGGTATATTTATTTGCTGGTGGAAATTAGTTTAGTTTTTTTAAAAAAAATATATAACTTTGAGAGTGTCCTTGCTTCTTATATGTGGCGTTATTTTAGTTGCTACGATGGTTGAATACATTCCTTCCTCTCCTAGTTCTTAAAATTAATATGAATTTCATTTCAACGCATAAATTATGTTTTGAATATTAACTGTGTAGATGTATTGTTTAAATTTTGTATAAAATTGGATGGAACTAGTCTCTCTGTTAGTTTTTTTTTCTAGCTTTATTGTATACTTTACTTCCTTAGTTCTTATTTACAGTGAGCCACTAAAATCAGATTGTTAATTGGGCTCTATGATGAATATGTATGACTAATTTTGTATGCCTTCTTTACTCTGAAGTAATAGAATTGTTGAATGTTCTTTAACACCCCGTTAAGTAGTTTACTTTCAATAAAGTGAGCATGAACATCCTTGCATTACTCACTTGCATTTGACTTTGGTTAATTTATTATCTCATAAACAAGTGCCTGCAATGCTTTGTGGATGACTTTGTTTTGTTCTAGATTGTTTCTTTGAAGTTCATTGTGAGAAATGGGTATTTGTTTATTTTAGCATGTTCCTAGTTTATGTCCATTCTTTAATCAACAATGTCATCTATATTTAAGTTATACAAATGAGTTTTTTTTTTGTCGAAGATGTTTTGTTTTAGTAATAGGGATTGGATTGATTGAGTTACATTTTCATTTATGTGTTGCTGCTATACATATCAAGAATTTGCTAAGTTGTGTGTAGGTCATGACCACTTTTATTGGAAGATTGCTAGTTAAATTATCTTTAATACCATTTTTTACTCATATTATACTCCGTTATCACTTTAGTGCAAACATATTTTGTTATCACTTTAGTACAAAATTTATAATATTTCTTCCTCTTCTTATGTTTCATGTACAACCGGAGAGCTGTAGTTTCTACTTTGGAACTCATTATTGGCCCGAAATATTGGGCCAACAGCAATTAGGAACACCGCAACGCTTGGAGTCTCGAAAATTAGGAGTCCAATATTTCTTAACCTTCCTCTTTTTGAGTCTTAATTACATTGTTTGGATATATTGACTAACCTTTACTTGCAAGTTTTGATATATTGTTTGTCTTTTATTTTGAAGCTGATTTTACGTGAACTAATATTATTTGTTTTTGAATTTAGTTGAGACACCTTTAGAACAAATGATACAAAAGATTTTTTTAAAAAAAGGGGTTAGCATTTTTTACTTATAACATTTTTTTCAGGCCTTTTAAGTTGAAGGGAGGGGCTTATAGTTTTAAAAGGTTTTCCCAAATGAAGTATCGAAAGGTTGAATAATGTCCGTTTAGTGTTCAAAATTGGGGAAAAGAAATATATACCGACTTAGGCCTTTATCTTAAGGAATAGGAAAACTTATGATCTAAAATTCTTAATTGAAGTTTTAAAAAGGATGAAATAATTTTCATTTAGGTATCTAAGTAGGAAAAAATAAAATTCATGAATTGGGACTTCCAAATAAATTTAGAGGTACATAAAGGCTAAAAATAATTAACTAAAATAATTAACTTGTGGAATTATATATATATATTTTAGGAAAACAAATAGGGAAGTAGACTTATATATTTAACAAAACAAATGTGATTATAGAATGAGTCTTAATAATTAGGCCTATTTTTACCCTTTACAAAAATGTATTGACTATTCCTATTCTTTTTTTTAATCAAACATTGCTAAAAATATTTTAATCTTTTAACATGCCATTTCAAAATTTTAGATATGCGAACAGGTTCAAATACAAGGTACATACATATATATGTCATACATATAAAGGTATATATTCTATATTTTCTCCACATAACCTATTATTATCTACTATCTCTTTTACTAATGTTATTTATTTATTTTTATAATTTATAAATGCATACACTTAAATATACATATTACTTTACTACATATGATCTATCGTCAATTTGTCTATACATGTAAATAAATAATAAGTGTTCACATGTTCTAAACAACTTACATATATATATAATATACTTTACAATAAATATATTTAAGATTACAAACCATTATATAATATTTCAACATCTAGTATCATTTATTTATTTTATTTTTATTTTAGAAAACTCCATTCTATATATTTTCATTCAAATTACACATCACATATTACTACGTATTTACACTCCACTACTATCTTATTTATTTATTTTTTTACGTCTTAATAAGATGACAAATTTTTGAAAATTCAACATCTATATATTTTTAGGATAATTTTATTATGATACAACTATATATATTTTTACACATAAATTTATCATACATTTAAGCACATTTATTTATTTATTTTACAATATGATAAAAATACTACTATTAAATCTATTTTATAAAGACATATATATGTCATACCTTGTATTTCACTCTCTTTTTTTTCTTCTTAAACTAACTAATTAACTTATCATTAATTTTTAAAGCAAATAAGTAAACAAGTTTTTCTAATCATACTTTCCTAAATTGAGTTTAAGGACTATCTTCAGATAGGCTCTGAAGGGTGCTTAACACCTTCCCCTCGAGTAACCAAAATCCTTACTCAGAATCTTACTGGTTTCGCAAATCAAAACAGAGTTTACATTTACATACATAAAAAATGGTTTTCCTAATGTTTTCCTTAAAATTTAGGTGGCGACTCTAAAACAAACAAAACAAATTTTCCAAAAATCAGAGTGTCAGCCGTATTATGTTGTAAACTGTTTCGACCTGTTCGAAATAGGGTGCGACACCGTCTGCTGGAGCATTGTAAGCAAAAATTAGATTAGGCAAATTTTGTCTTCTCTGCATTTCGACCCTTATCTCGGTGATCTGATGTATCAACTGCATAATTAGCTCGTTCTGATCAGAAATGACGGGCGAAGCCACGATAACATCGGTAAGGCCAATCTCTTCATTGTTGTCACCCATTACTGCTTTTCCCTTTTGTGAGTTTTTACCGGGGAAGAAATCTTTAGGAGCCCTATCTTGTGAAGTAGGGATGATCAGCCAACTTGCCAACACAGACCAGTTCTAAGTATCTGTAGAAGAAAACAACTTAAAGGCAAATCTGTTAGTTTTGATTCACGACAAATAATGCAAAATAGCACATAGAAAGCATGTAAACACATAAAAGTTGTTTCGTTTAAGGACATGTTAACCCACGATTAACGGGGACTGATTTTTGTAATAAGCAGGAATTTGCTTATTTTATTTTGAGACTAATGACTCAGAAAGGTTAATTGTGTTGAGCTAAAGTCTTCTTTCTGCATCTATAGGCCTCTGTTGATGTGAATTCAATGTTTCCTTGTAGAACGAAATGGGGAAAAGAAAATTTTAAAAAGATAGGGGTCGGGCCTTAAAAGGCTGCTTACGTATCTCCAAAGGAGAATTCATAACCTACGTAGTTCGAATACAAAAGAAAATTCTCATTTTCATTCATTCATTTGGTTGTTTACAAGGAAAGTGAAAAGAAAACATGTAATAAAGCTCCTAAAACAAAGATTGTGCCTTCATAAATGCTTCTTCTTTTGACTCGTCAAAGCACTCTAGTTGCCGCACGGCCGATCAGGGGAGAAACTCAACTTGGATCCTGCCCTTCTTGATTAGGGACTCCAGATCATAGCGGAACCCGAGATACATCCCAACGCTATGATCTATGGTGTAGTGATAAAGGCACGATTTCCAGATTTCAACGGGAACGGGATCAAATGTTTCATCATCCATTTTGATAGGGGTCAAGACCCCCTTTAAAACTAACTTACGATAGATATCCAACAATGATCTCTTAAAATGCGTGAAAAAGTGACAGTATGTAATGACCCGAAAGGTCATTTTTGATAATTTTGAATAGTTATTTGACTATAGTTAATTAATTTGCGGGTAATTTGGTTATTTTTAATAATAATAGATCAAGTATGAAATATTAAAAATAGGTTAGTAAGAATTATTACTTTTAATACCTAATTAATTTAGAAAAGAGAAGAAAGAAATCATCTGCGCTTGCGGCGAGCACAAACACAGATATCTTCGCCACCATTCAAGTAAGCAATTCAGTTGTAATTTAGTTCAATTCTACACTTACCGTCTTTTGTTTCCAACCATTGATTATGTTGTTAAATTCAATTTTTATATGAAATTAATTAGAGTGGGTAGTGGTGATTCGTGGGGATTTTTAGAATTTAGTGAAGGTAACCAATATATAATATTATTATATTAGTATATTTGTTGTATTAAATTGAAAGTGGGCAATGGTGAAGTCATATGGTGTTGCTGCATTGTTTCTGGCGGCTTTGAACATATAAGGGACGAGAAACAGTGCTAATATTATTATTATATT